>JAUCNO010012020.1:0-23706 GCA_032353835.1 Enteromius viviparus | reverse complement strand
CATAAAAAAATATATATATTTTAAGGTAGCTGGATATCACAGGTTAAATGTTCAATAGATTAATATATATACAGTATATTAAAAACTTTTACATAATTACATAAATATCAAACAAAAATATAATAAAGTGCATTCATGTAACAATCTTTAAAGCATTGGCTTCCCATTTTGATTTACGCCCTGTAGATGCTGATCCATTCCACATCTGACGAACTACCATGAGCAACACATCAGAGTCGTGCGTCTGAATGCAGCATCTTTCATAAAGGAAAAGGTCAACATTCAGTGAGAGGAAATCATCCTGCACAGCTGGACAGCCACAGTGCTGGATCATCTCAGTAAGAGAAAAGAAGAGAGAGCGAGTACAAATATACAACTCTCAAGAGTAAGGAGTAGGAAGGGATGAGGAAAAAGAAGAGAAGAACAGTCAAACAGCCAAAGCCCTCAAAAAGCCAACCCGCTTCTACATTACTGTACTTTACAACTCTGATGGTTAAGTTAAAAGTCTCGTATCCTAAATATACAGTCTTTTTTCTCCAGTAAAGGCCCTAATCCATGCTTAATAAACCCGTTACCTCACCTACAGAATACCCCTAGTGCGCCACCAGTCACCCGAACCCCCCGCTGGACTCACAAGGGTGGCTAGATGTTCTTAAACATCACAAGCCACTTTCTCTGTTTCAAGCTGACCTTGGAATGGCCATTAGACATGGCTTTGAAATGCTGGAACTATCTCTCATAGACCAGTGTCAAGGGTCCCCCTGAGTTGATAATGACTTGCTTTCATAACTGCTGTGACATTTTGTGAAGGTACGCTAGGCGTGCTCACAGGCCATATCTACAGAATGCAATGCTTCCTTTCCCCCTCAGCAGGTGCGAATCTGAGCTGCATAGTCTGCGATTTACAGTGCTGTGTTTGCGCATCCTGGAATAAGTATAGGCCCGGACCCACGCATATGTCCAGCCTTGATAAGCGTTTCGGCTCACTACAGTGTACATTAGTAACTGTACAGTGGTGATATTTGCTTCAAATATCACTGCCACAGTTCCTTGATGAAGCTAATTACCATATGCTTCATTATATTGTGGTCTTCCTCGAATCAGCTGCTTCTGCTTTTATTTATCAATAAAAGTGCATTTAAAAAGTCTGTTTTGGTACACTCCTGCTCTTGTTGATTCGGATATCAGTGCTCCATCTCATATAAAGCTCTGAACATTGTCAGATCACCTAAAGATATGTATAAAAATCTGAATCTCGTAGGTTGCTGAATGCCTAGTTCCTGTGGATGGAAAAAAGAGATAAATGAACTCACTCACTGTGCCCTTACATAAATGAGGGTTGATGAAACTGATGATAGGCTCAGGCTGCTGAAGAAGTGATCCCAGTGGAGACCTTATAGTGCTCTGTCCCACTCACAAGACAAATTATATAATTAGGCGCATGTCTTAGGGGATGGCCACCTTTGCCCCTTTCTTGACATCTTCAATGGTAAATGACAGAATATCTTGCTAAAATAACTGAGCAAATTCATCTTAGTGACACATGCAGAATTCTCTTTACAGTTGTATTAATTGTCTGGTTTTGAGAAATCCCATGAAAATGACAATATTGGCACAAGGGAAACATTACATTTGATTATAAAGATAATCACGATTCTTGGGCGGGCCTGTCTGAGAGATTTACATGGATCACATTATTTAAGCAGTACAGTAATTTCCATTAATAATATCGAAAGAGCCCATGAATAAAATGCAGCGTCGCATGTCTGAATACATTGAATGGATTAATTTTAGAAGGAAAAATTGTCGTTTTTTAACGTTTGCGTTAATTTAAGTAGTGTTTTAACGTTTTTAAAAAGGTATTGTAAAATAATCTTGTTCTGAAACCCACATTTCTTTATTCACCTATGAAAAATGATCATGGAACAAAACAAAAAACGCCCTCGCGGACGGCTTCCTTTCATCGCCTCGCGCTTATCACTGGCATTGTCAAAATGTTCGTTGCGGGCCGCGTGCTCTGCAAGGGGCTCCGATTGAAAAAGAGGAGCCCGAGCTCCTGCCTCGCCCAGGCAGGGTTAAGCCACCTCTCCAACCAGGCGGCCCCCAGCGGAACCCTCATTACTTTGGCTCCTGGAGCAGTCAGCTGTGTTGTGGTTCAGAGAAGAGAGGCTCCTCACCTGAGCATCACTGCTCCCACACGCCAACAACATACGGGCCTTCACCAACCTGATTTGACAGCTCACGCGCAACTACAGCCTGCTGGAACACAGACAGGATAAAAATACATTCCCTGCGAAATGTCGCTGTCTCACGTTCGCTAGCAGTATATGACAGCACTTAGTTTGACTCGAGATACCTTTTGGTGTCAGGTTTTGTTTGCGTAAATCTACTCCGAGTTATAATTTGGAGTGTTTATGCTCTCTGTATATTCAAATAAAGCTGCCATTTCAGCGCACACGGCTTTGAGGTGTGAGGTTTCATCAAGTTTCTCCCTCCATGTGGTTCCTCTTCTGTAGAGGAGCTACATTTTATATTATGCGTGAGGTGCAATGAGGACTACGCGGTCTACGTTAGGGAAAAAGAAATAGGTAAACAATTAAAAATGGGTTACCAGTCTATTTATTTGCAGATTAAATATAGCTGATAAAAATAATTATTTCCACAAAAGCTTTCTGAAGGCTACAAATATAAAAGCAATAAATAGCTTAGACAAAAGGAGGGCCAACACCATTAGAATTTATAGGCAATGTTGAACTGAAAACTCACAATTCATCTCGAAGTGAGAAATAAAGGTTGTCATACTGTGCAAAGAAAAAGGGCATGATAAAATGATTCACGAGCTCTATCCTGCTTTGCTGTGCCTGCCAAGTGTTTCTTACATGCTGGCCGGATTCAGTTCACTGTTCTCAAAGAATTAATCCATTCATATTTAAAACTGTATTTATCGTCGATTTATTTAAAAGTCGAAATGATAAATTAAACTCTGTTTTTCTTATCTTTAAATAAGATCGGTTAAATAAGCAGATCGGTGTATAAAGCAGACAAGTGACTCCTAGTCAAAAGTGTGTTGGACATTTAACATTTGCGCCAGAAATGGTGTGTTTATTAACCAGATTATCAGCTGAGGCTACTTTATTAAAAAATTTCGAAAGAACAAAATTAAGCAGGCTATATTTTAGACGGAACTCATCTGAGTGACAGATTTACAGTTTTTTCTTTCAACAGTAAAATCTTTCTCGGAGATATCAAATAGCTACTTTTTTTCAAACCAAAATTTACACATAGTTAGGAGTACATTTTCGTTTAGGCCTATATAAAAACAATCTTTTCGATTTTAGAATCATGAAAAACTTTTAAATCTAAAGTCTCTGAACGGACTGAAGAAACATTTAAAAAAAAATCTAAACATTTGCTGACAGGCAAAACTTGTCAGAAACGACATAAACCTTTAAAAATGGTGTGTAAAAATGTGGATAAACCTGTGCCTTTTCTCTGCTTTATATAGCTTATAAATTCGTCTTTACAAAAATGACAATTCCAACAGGTCTGGAAGATCTCCCTCACTCTGCTGTATTTCTTGTACTAGTTATAGGAATAGGTTAACTACTCAGTTCAAATTCGATTTGTCTAAATTCAGTATATCTTTCAAACGCCATTTAGCTAAATTAAAGAGTTTTTGTTGCGATGGATATGTATAAAGCAATTCGTACATTCACGCGTGTCTACTAAATTGAAAAGAGCATTAAAGAATTCCCTCTTCCAAGCATGTTCAACCAATTAAATGTATTTATCTAATTCAAATCCAGAAAGTTGTCGGCTGCCCTGCCTTAAACAGCGGTATTCATTCTTCACAAAGTTCTGGGTCTATAGGACAAACATGTTTAATTGGATTAGCAGAGATGATGTCATAAACTACAATTAAGAGCTTGACTGCAAAAGCAGGCACGCGCTGAACGCGTTAGGAGCAAGAATATGAAAGTAACTGTAAACCATTTAATACGATACGATTACGAACAAGTTCAAGTTCAAGTTGACAATTTCAATTAAATCAAAGTTAAAATGTACAGAATGACAGATCAAAGCCGGGATTTAATTAACATTTAACAAAACTAATATTTAATAAAAACTAAAAACAACATTAAAAACCTATATATACAGAATGATTAAATGCCTGTAGTTTCTGTCAAATTAATTACATTTGAAGAGAGTAATGAATGCAAACCATTAGAGAAACTAAACACAGATCGTGTTTAAATGTCCCATCAGACTCATCCTCCTCCTCCAGAGTTTATAATCATAATCTGACTTTGTTAATGTTGTGATTAGACGTTATTATTATTGTTTTTAAAATAATTTTCGATAACACGATTTTCTGTATATTATTTGTGAATATTTTTAAGAGAAAAGGTTATAAATTTTACATTTATAACTGACTGAATGTAGGATGCATTAAGGACCTGATTTAATTTGAAATTCTTAAAAAGGTTCTCGCCGAGCGAAGAAACAATCTAAGAAGTAATTTAAAAGTTTATGTGTTTTTCGTATGGCTTGTTTAATACAAGACACTGGGTGGACAGGGTAAGACCACTCACGCGGAGAACCTGTGTGATAAACCAGCCGCTCGTGCTCCCATGACTCAATACCTGACAATTAAGTGAGCTGGAAAAGATGCAAGCATGTGTAGGTGGTCATAGGGTCACTCCATGATATGGCATCTAGAACTATAGAATATCAACTTGAAATTAATACTAGATTTCACTTGCCAGAAATGATGAGACAGTGAAGAATTAAGTCGAATTGAACTCTATACGAAATTGATAACATTTGGACAATTATTTAGCTGAACTGACTGGAGCTGACACTACTGTCTTTTGGAGCTGTTTTAAGGCAGAATTGTTTCCAGATCCACAACTGAATTTCTATAATTGACTTAGCTATATATTTTCCCGTTACGTACCGTGAAGAGTTATTGTGTAAAGAGTTCTGTAATTTGAATGACACTATGAAACGCAAACGTCTGGCCTTTTATCAGTATTTACTTTTTTATACTCCGCAAAGCTTCATTTATCTTTAACGGATTGCAGTTGTAAATGAGCATCGACTTTAAATCCCAATGCACCTGTTACTCATTATAACTTCATGCAAGTACAGATAAGAGCGGACAGATCATATATGCCTCTCGACTGCTCTGTCTGGATGCATCTGCACCGTTCTAGGGGGTTCAACTGCAAAAGTCCTAACAGCCAAGAAGCAATAAATGTCGCCTTTATGAACAGCCATTCTCTTCCTGCCCCCAATTTTGACAGCATCCGGCGGCACACTTCTTAAAGTTCTGTTCTTCTTTCATCAGAAAGCCAGTGGGTGAGATGGTACAAGCTGCGCCAAGCAGTCAAGTCACACAGCAAGCTCACCAGCACTCAAAAGCGTATCTTTTTTTTTTCTCTTTTTTTTTATCGCATCCATGAAAGATATAGCGGAATTGTTTTAATTTCTCTCTTATTCATGAGCAGTTGTGTGATAATGAGCCAGCCGCCATAATATACATAAAACCATGATGCTCTGATTATCCTGGAGGCTACGCGACAATTGCACCATTTTGTCACAACAGAAGGAAAAGTCAATTTGAAGGGGGGCTGCCATGGGCTTATAATTGGGGAATCCACCCATGGGCTGTTCCTAAGATACTACTAACAGTGAGGTGGAAATTACATCTGCTCATAGTTCTCTATAACCCGGACGATGAAGATGTTAGGCTATTAAAGTAAGATATAAAAATAATATTGCTTAAAAGCGGCAATCCCTTTTTAATTGTCTTCTTTATAATGAATGGAGTCACTCATGTCTATTAAAAACGACTACACTTTATAGTAAATTATTATTATTAGGCCTATTATTAGTGGTAGTAGTACTAACTCCACAACAGATAGGCTATTACGGATTTTATAAGATTAAATTAACAATTTAAGTTAGATAAAACAATGCAGAAATAAACATTTTTGCACATTGTATTTCTTGAACTTTCATGAATAAAGAGACATGGGGTCAAGTCAGCTAAAAACAAAAAAAAAAGTTTTAAAGACTTTTTTGTCGCACTGTAACGAGTCTGATTTACGCGGCCCCTCGACTCGAAGCCATAGCAACCGCAGACAAAGACCGGAGGAGGTTTACTGGGGTCTGTCCTTTGATCTGTCTCCATTTCAAATAAAGAGTCAGCTCAAAGTCTCCGGTTATTCAGAGAAACCTATCCTTCACTCAAGCACACATTCAGTGTTCTGGCCAAACACTAAGCTTACAATACAACATCATCTTTTTAACAGCTTATGAAAGAAAAAGGGAGCAACCTATAAGGAAATATGGAATTTGATTGAAAATATAAAATTATTAAAAATTTATATGAATGCATTTATTTTACAATAAACCAACTCACGTAGGATTTTTGACATCTGTCTTATCTGTCTCTGGTTCATAGCCTACGTGAGTCAAAATTAAAATAATTTCATTAAATAACCCGCTATATTTTAATATGCGGCACCTAAAATAAATAAAAAGCAGAGACGAAGAGGAAATAAATTATAGGCCTATAAGCTTCTTTCTCTCTCTCTCTCTATCTCTCTCCCTCTCTCGAGTCATGCGTATTTTTTATTTTTAAGAAATAAAATATACATTTCTAAAGACTTTCTAAACTGCAGACATGAGAGTAACACATCAAAAACGTGGGCATAACAGCAGAATTTACTCATGTTATTAAAGTTACTATTATTATTATTAGCCTATAATCATCCCCAAGGTAATAAAGTGTAGTGTTCAGTAAGTTAATATCCCAAACGAATTAATAATTTGTATTTTTCTCTAAAGGTATACATACTTTCCCTCTTAAGTCTCACCGATAAATAATAAATAGGCATTTGCGTCGCACCTGCAGTTATTCTCCGTTTATGATATTCCAGCAAATTCAAAAGTCACGTTAGCCTGCGTGCACAGACATTTTACCACATTACTAGAGTTCAATTTTCACTCATTACACCCAATGCCAATAAATTCAATTTCATTTCAATTAAACATTATTTCCAAAATGGTTCCTGCCTGCTTTTGTTGTAAACGATTCGTTTTATTGCAGGGGAATTATCTTTGTTGAAATGAGTTTGTCATATATTGTCTAGTAAAAGAATGAAGTCATTATTGGGAGATCCCTTGGCGAGAAATTAGCGAGCAAAATCCTCTCTGCCACACGGGTCCCATTGAGATTAATGAAAAATATGTAAAACGTTTCCTTTTAATTTTCCTCTGAAAGCACTTTGCATACATGCATTTTCTCTGCTGGGTTGATATCAGATAATTTATGAGAGCAATCTCAGCACATAACCATCAGGACTGTGTTTCAAGCCTAATTGAGTGCTGTCAAGATTAGGTAAGGTCCTATTCGTGTTAATTGTATTGTACTCTCCTTGGGAATACTAGTAAATGTATTTAAATAATTCCGCCTCGTGAGCTGAAAAGATTATGTCAACTTACAGGCATAATAGAAATGTCATGAAAAATGACAAAGAAGTGGGAGGAAGTAGCATTTCGCTGATCTGTCGTGGAGTCCGCAAATCCTTTAAACCCTGAATCTCTGGCTAACACAGATCAGTTTCAACGTAATTAATAAATTTAATGGTGCCTTTAGTGCATAGATCAGGGTTAATTGCGTTGCTAAACATAATATCACTTCACAAAAACTGATCACACGCCATAAAGGCACAAAAAGCTTTTAAAAAGTGAAAAAAAGCTTTAGTTTGATATCAACCAACAATCAAATATCTTATCACTCCCATTTTCTACAAAGGCAGAAGTGACTGAAGTTCCCAGGTTATCATCTAAACTCTTTGGTGTGCATGGTTTGTGTTAAAGGGGCCATTCCCCCCAAACTTAAATTTTTCACCATTTACTCACCATCCAAAAAGAAAAAAAGCTTTGAAGAATGTTTCAGCAGTTTTTGTCCTTATAATTGAAGTCATTGGGGTCTAAAAAACAAACACACACACACACACACACACACAAATAAATAGATAAAAAAAATCAAATCAAATACATTTTTATTTTCGTGAATTTTGCATAATAGCCCAATATTTTTGTTTCTTTAAATTGTGTTTGAACAAAATACAAGCAAATTTATCAATTTAGCTAAGTTAATAAAGAAAAGCTCTAAATGAATCTCATGTCATTGGCCTATTGACCTACGGTCTCAGGCTCTGATCTAGAGTCTTGAAGACATGCTTAAAGAGCGCTTACAGCAAAAAGGGTTGTCTGACATGAGTCCAAAAAGACGATTCTAAAGAAAATGAAAAATAAATGAGTGCAAAAGGCAGAGAGCATGGACAGGGGGGTGGCGACAGAGAGGTGTGGGCCGGGTGCCAGGCCATCAGCTTATTGTCGGGCCCTTTGGGCCGCTCACAGCAGCGGCTTCCATCTTTCTGTCTGCATCCCGAGGCTGGCACAGAGCTCGGCCCGAGTCGCTCACTACAGACACTATTGATCACGCCATATTCATTCCCGCTTTATGCAGCGGCCTCTATTACCATAGTGACCAACTGAACCATCAACCATTCCCCCCCACCCCCATCCCCAGACAAATCCGCCCCAGACATTACTGCCAAATATGTCATCAGCTCATGGGAGATCAGCAGCAAGGAGCGGGAACATAGCGTACTGTAGAATGTATTCATGACAAACACAACATAAAAAACAACAACAACACCCTCAAGGGTGGAAAGGATGGTCATTCATTGGGAATGACATCCTGGAGTTTTATTTCAAAAGAGGCATTCTTGACAAAGCGTGTGTGAGGAACCACTGGTGAAATGGACAACGGCGGCACGTCTTTTGAGCACTTGGCCATGTTCACGGTGACTTCGAAGCTGGATGGAAAGATGGGAACCACTGACCGGGAAACAAAGCCACGGAAAAATGCTGATATTTACATAGAGCGAGCCCTCGCAGAGCCCTTTGTGTACGTGTTTGCGAGTGAGCGTGTGGCACGCAGCGTAGAGCTTACGCCAGGCTGCAGATGCATTCAAGCCTCGTCTTGAAGAACAAACTGGCTTGCTGAGTCCCGTGAAACAAAGGGCTACAATTTAGAGCGGGCTCACAGGCTCATTCTCTCAATGTTGGTTTTAGTAAATTCGCGGCTGCTTCTTGGCAAATAGCGCTTTGATGTTCCGGGGCCTGGAGGAGCCTTCAGGCTGAATGGAAGCTCGACGGCAGGGCAGCTCTGTTTGTTTGCCCTTTCGTTGGGGGCGCACAACCTTTACCACGGCCAACCGTCTGCCCTGACACCAGAGAGGCAGGGGGCGGGCATGACACACACACAAATGCAAACGAATGCAGAAAAGGGTAATGCAGCAGGAATTTCAGAAGACAAAATAATCAGTCAATTAATCTGAAACCAACACATCAACTAGAACATCGTCTCTGTTGCCGTTAAACAAATGCAGGTCGTTTTTAGCTCTTGACGTGAAGTGCACGGCACAGCCAGCATGGTGCAGATTTTGATGTCTGAGGAACTCAGGTTTGGCTCACTTTCCCTGAACAGTTGAAGCCATCGTGACAATGTTCTGAGCTTGCTTCAGAGATGGCATGTCAATCATACTGCCATGAAAGGTGAAAGCCCCCTGAGGAGAAGAGAACAGAACTATGGTTGAATAAAAATAAAGGCAGGTACTGTCTAGAAGAACATACCCTACTACATAGCAACAATGCATATATGACACTACAAAGGAGGATAGGATGGCTACTCATAAACTCCCTAGAGAAAACCAAGAAAAGCACCAAAGAGAGAGCCCATGTATATATAATACAAATGTAAAGACATATATAATCTATTTTTTTTAATCTTTTGTATAGGGAGTATTATGTAAATGCTTTTGTTTCTAGTGTCTGATGTAATGATTCAATAACATCCTGTAAGCTTCCAATTTAAGCCTTTGTTTTATTCAAGTTCGTTGGGAATTTGCAAATTCGTAAACAAACAAACAAAATAAAAAAGCCTAATTTAAATATTCTCGACAGATGCAGGTCATTTTTTTGAATGCTAAATATTCCTTTTCATTGTGCCACTGTACTGAGCCGGGTATTTCAATCAGCCTACCCAGTCCAGACCTCTTTAGCAGAAACAGTTTTAATAATTAAATGACATATGCATAAAGGAAACTAAATATGCAGCTAAGCTGCATCTCAAATATCATAAAATGTTGGTAGTGTCAAAAAATGACATGTTGAGAGGCAGAAAACCTCAGGTGGGTACTTTGCAAACATTTTCTGTAACAAATCTGCAAGGAGATTGAAGAGGGCATAGAAATATACAGGAAAACGCAAAATAAATCGAGCAACTGTGTCCTGGAATCTCAGTTTGTGAGCAAAGAGCCGAATAGGGAGAGTGTCGCTGACGCACCCCCAGGTCATCTTTAGCGTAAGAATTACTGGCAGATTGTATATTACTAGCACATCTCAGACACGCGCAGCCCTACGGAGCAGAAAACGCAGGACTCAATGATGCACTAAATTAGGAACTATAATATTCAACACTTCATTTGATTTTCTCAGACAAAAGCTACAGTGCGGCATGCGTCAAGGATGCTATATCAGGCTGGAAAATAATAGAGATCTCTGTGTGGAAACTACTGAACGTGCACCTTCCCCAACTTCTGATGCTCCTCGAATGCCGCGATCAGCTCGGTGGCACGCTTGATTCTCTCTGCACTGGGGGCAAATTCCTCTTGGACAACCTTTATCTGGTTCGGGTGAATCACTTGTTTTCCTAGAAAGAAGTGACAAAATTAATTAACTTTACAATAAACAAAATTTACTATACTAATATACTAAATAAAATATACTAAAGAGAATAACATATTTAATATGATCTTTAAAGGTCAGCCCATGTGTAGGATAAAAACTTATTTATTTAGGTACAAACCTTTTTATTAGTGCACTATTAACAGTGTGACCCATTCACATACAAAAGTCTGTCTAAAAACAAAACAAACACAAAAAAAAGCAGAGAAGCAAAGGCACTGGCAGGTATTTGCTCCTCTTTCTCCAGTACAGCTCCCTGACCAAGAATGAATTTAAGGGACACAGCAGGGACAGAGGATGCTATGAATTATGGGTGTCATCTCGATTTTCGCCTCGTGCCCCGCTGAACTCTGCAACTTTACTGCACGCTTAGTTACACTCCAATCTGAGGCAGCCTCTGTGAGACTTGACTCGCTGCTTTTATTACAGGCCCATGTGAGAGCCACACACATGCAGTTACTTCAACACACTTCATACACACACACACACATAGATATTGATGTCATGGACAGCAACAACTGATACCTCTTATTAGCTCAGATATGCGTGTTAATGATTTCAAGGCTGGGGAGCAAAAAAAAAGTGACAATAAAATAAAACGCATAATCCCAAGTGAGGAACGCATGTACTTACTACCTACTTTATCCATTAAAAAAAGAAAAATGCTGACAAACTAAAACTCGATTTCTTATTTTAAATTATTATTATTATTTATGTAAAGCCTTTCTAAAACCATGTGGATGCAATTTTTAAATAAACATTTCCTTTGATGCTTTGCAGCATCGGCTAAGAAGCTAAAACGGATTACGGTCATGATGGCAGAAATCTTAGTCTCAAAAATAACATCTGTCCAGCACTGCACCATAATAATCAAGAACATGTTCCCAGATCAAATCTCTGGGTGATGAGGCTTAATTTGAGAAATATCTGTTACATTTTGCTTCAGCGTGTCTCTTAAAACAAATACGAAAAGGTAGCTAGCTGACAGCCGTAGAATTTAATACATGAGAAAACCATTAGCTCCATCTGTGGCTCTTACCCCAGTTAACCCCTCTGAAACAGCCTCTGCCATGTGTTATCCATTGAGTTCCCACATAATTTAGCACACAATGTTACATATTGCAGCGTAATGTCAGTCATATGTTAACACAGTCTTGCAACAGCACAGGTGTTACTTTCTGCATCTTTTACACATCGTCGAAGCCAAATGCTGCACGATACGACACAATCTGATGATGCAGCTGCAGCTGGGAGTGAATGAGGCGTCAGGTTAACCAATGACAGCTAAGCATGCGCTTCAATGTAAATAAAGCAAACCAGCTTGGTGACTGCGTTTTCTTGTTGTGCCAACAGCGCTGCAGACGGAAAAATCACCAGTGTGTGTGTGTGTGTGTACTGTCCCTCTGCTGCTCTGGAGGAGACGGCCTGTTGGATCAACACCCTAAAGCTGAGGCTCAAGGTCCATGTTTGTGACGCCCATCCCAGAAAAGACTGGCAGGGGGTCGTTCCCTCACATCAACAAAATATGCCCCTTCCCCAGACTGCCACCTGTTCAGGAGCTGTCTGTTCTGAGCCAGCTAGTGACAGAGTGAGCGAAGTGGGCGTGGTGAGCACTTACACAGCGGCGCTATTGGATGGTTGCTGTGCATCATTATCACTTCCCAATGCCATTCAGCCAATCAAGAGGTGCCATCTGGTTTGGGTACGTCTGGTTGGCTCACTAACATTTAGCAGAGTGCCATTGTCAGATGACTCACAAAATCTCACACAGACAAACAGAATCTATCAAAAAGGCTTACAATTAGGAAGAAAATGTTTTGAGGTCTAAATTAATATACTGGAAAAAATATCGAACTGATTTATAAATTTTAATTTTAGAAGAACAACAAATATTTATCAAATTATCATTACACAACACCATATCTACATAGTTATGACTAAAAATCCTCATAAAGAAATAAACATGGGCCAATGTCAAATTACAGGTAAGGAATTTAGAGAAATAATGCTATAATAAATAAATAAAAATAAACACAATGTGCGAAGTGATAAATACAAGAGGAGAGGATAAAATTAATGGTAGATGTGTAACTTGATTCCGTTGCTTGTTTGTTGATGATATGCAACTGTTGTAATATTTTGCCCAATTAGTAATTTAACACGAATATATAATTATTTTAAGAACAAACATTTTATGATATATAAATAATTAAAGCTTTTGAAACTAGTCTGCCTCACTTTATGACATTTTCTGATGCAAATTATAATACATTACAATTAGAAACATTTCCTAAACATAAAGAAACTAAATTCTGATTTAAAAAATAAATAAATACATTTTCAAAATACTGAAAGCGATTTGAACTTAACCTTTTATGTATTAAAAATTCTTCTGACACCCCAGTTGCTGTATTTGCATTAATAGTAATAGATTTGCTCAGGCTAGTCTAGTGTAAAAGAAAAAAAAAAGAAAATTACCTAAACTACATTTATCTGCATGCAATTTTAATGCCTACAGACAAACGCGCACTCACTCACTCACTCACTCACTCACTCACTCAGACACACTTCACACTGAGGGTGTAAACTGTAAACAGTGTTTCTGTAGGCCTCCCGACACAGGGACCTCAGACTAGCAGTGGCAAACAGAACGGTGGTGAGCGCAGCGCATGCTACGCAAGGAGCCGCTCCAATTCAGACCCGCACGAGAGGCAGAAGAGAGTCATCAAACCCTACCCCACCTGCCTAATGACAGGCTGCTGAACAGAGCGCCCGGCTGATGGGCTGCAACATGGCATGATCAACCCGCAGGCTGGCTGCTGGGGAAATGAAAACAAACAACCAGAGATATCCTGCGATGTCACAAACCAGAAAACAATTATAAAAAATAAATCATTTAGCTGACTCGCATACGTTTGTGCATTTCCTTATAAAAGTTTAGCATGGTAGCCACAGCCACAAAACATAAATATACAATTTAAGGGGGGAAAATTCAATAGTTTACAGGTGATTCAATAATAATTTGTTATGATTTTACAGTGGTAGTAATAATATTATGGTCATTTGCAGAGACTATGGTTATCATGGTAATTTTGTTTCATAGTAGTGGTTAATATCATATCAATTAATCAAATAAATGCCACTAAAATATTTTGTGTATGAAAAGCCTATTTTAATGATAATGAAATGTTGTTTTAAATTAAATCCAGTGATTAAATGTGTAAGAATTTGTGAGGAAAAATAATAAAAAAATAAATACAAATAAATGAGGAAAACAAAACGGGAGAAAAGCGAGTGATCTGCAGCATTGGAGTGCTGTGTTCTAGAGGAATGGCAGTGCTAGCGTATACAGAGATGTGCAGGGAGAACAGTGTGCATTCTGCAAACAGCAATTACATATTCATTAGTGGAGGCTCAGAGGAGGGCTGTGTCTGGCCTCCCGTGGCCAGTTACCCGCTCACCAGGACTCCACACACAAACACGCACACACACACAAACACACGTTGCCTGGCTACAAAACCACACAGCGCTGAGCTGCGTACATACGTCTATCGCCCACAAACACACTTGTAAGTAATGGATACACATACACACGGGCAATAAAGAGACGTGCACGCATGCGTACACTGATAAACACATGCCGGTAACTTTCTTTAAAGTTTCATATACTGTTTGTAGTACGTTATTAAAAACTCAGATTTTAAATGAAATCAGCTATACAGTATAGACAGCATAACACAAATATAAAAAAAGAAGACAAAGTTTAGCAAATTCTTAATATAACCACTATGTCAGTGCTAAAAAAGGTAACATGAGATGTAGAGGAACTCAAAGTTGTAGGGAGAGAATACTTAAAAATACATATATAGATTATATATACATAGATTATTGATTTGTGTGTGTGTGTGTGTGTGTGTGTATATATATATTGAGAGAGAGAGAGAGAAAGACACACACAAACAATTCATGAAATGTAATTATATTTATAATTATACAAATGTATAATTTATGAAATGTAATGAATATTTTACACAAATATTTGTGAGGAATTTGGCAGGTTAAATACAAATTCCGGGAATATTATATCAGTCTCTTCAGTCAATCATTTATTGTCTTACATGTTTTGCTTGTGCAGCAATTTTTTCCTGTTAATGCCAGTATATGCAAATGCATGTATTTTCACTGAAAACCTAATAATGCGAGTCTAGATTAGCATTCTGTTGGAAGATCAGGTCAGTATATCAAACAGTAAGTGAACTAAAATGAAAATGAGTGTGATTTAGCAGTTAGCGTACCAGTGAAGCCCATAAGCGCGCCCTCTCTGGCCTGCTGCCTCAGTCCTTCCACATCCTGATAGTCGATGTAAACAAGGTCGATCGCCTGCAGACCGAATGCTTTGGTGGTGACCACCACTTTCTGCCGCGCATACAGGAGTTCTTTAGCATCTTTAGTGCGTGTGGCTCCTGTAGATTAAAACAGATTCAACACCTCATTATTACAAAAATGTAATTAAACCCAAGCGTCATATATAAGATAACGATGTGTTGCCTGAAGGGATATTAACAATATATTATCATATTATCAGTTAATTAAAAGAAAGGTTATTATTTGTGGTACTGTCATTCAACAAATAAGTGAATGGAGAAGAAAAAAGGTATTAAATAATGAAATAAAAAGATAGCAGACCTATGCTGGCACAGAAGTCATCTGACCCGAAGACAGCTCCGTCATGATGAAGACCTGCTTTTGGCCCAAGGGCTTGAAGCGCTTCACACACTGCCTTTAAGAGAAAGAAAAAATGAAGAGCAGTGCGGTGTGTGTGTGTGTGTGTGTGTATGTGTGTGTACTTTGGCATTCAATCAAGTCCCCCAGTCAGACGACTCTAATTTTCCCCAAAACTCCCTTAATCGCTGTCCATGGCTCTGTTCTTTATATTGTGTTTAGAAATGGAACTATATCAGATATTAAAAAAGACACACACACACAATTAATGGCTCGTCTCTGTCCCCGTGGATGGGGAAATCTGTGAAGACTGTCCAAGGCTGTAACTAACCCCAGAACCAGGACTAGTGAGAGACAGTCTGGAATGTGATATGACCGTGTCAGGCACGGAGCAGATGGAATTTCTTGAATGCTTTTGTTGAGCTCCAAATTAATTTCACTTCTTGCTGTGACTCTGCAATATTTCCCTGTCTTGGGTCTGGGATTCTGTCTAGCCAGCACAACAGAGGGTTTGGGGGAGGGGGAAAGAAAAATAATCAAAAGAAAAAAGGAGCTGCATATTTTATACGAGGCCAAAAAACATGACTGTGGCCATTTTCTTCCCGATGGGGGCAATTGTGTATTTCCTAATTCAAATTATAAAGTTTTTATTCACCTTAAAATTCAGCAAACCCACAGCAGTTTCCACAAAGGTGACCAAGCGAATGGGTTCCTCGAGCTCCTTGCCTTTTAAGTATCGCTGAAACCTGTCAACAAACTGAAATGGACAAACACACACAGTCAAAAAACAACACTTTAAATCTCATTTAAAGAGACAACGTTACTCAAACGCCATACCTAATTAAGTTAAAAAACTTCTGACTCAGGGTTTTGGAGAAAGAAGAAGAAGAAGAAGAAAGAAAAATGGCTTCAAGAACTTGACAGGATTCACACAGTCTTTGGACAACTCCTGTTTCACAGGGGCCCTAGAGAAATACTACAGGTCTGAATTTACAAAGAAAGGAGCACTGAATATGAAAAGGGAAAGGATGAGATTTGAGCTGTCTGGGAGCGCATTTCATTTCAGTTTTATGCAGAGCCTCTGCTTCCCCCGGCGGACAGACTCGTGAGACTTGCGACGTGTGATACGACACTTCTCCGCGCTATTCATTTTCCCGCTAATATTTGAGCTTATCTAAGAAGGCTTTAAAATGAAGTTTGGTGCTTTGAAGACCAAAGCATTCCGATTTTTTCCAACAGACCAGTTCACAGCTAGCCGTGGACTGCCAGTGGGGTTGCCCAAATTCCAAAATCTATCATCTGGAAACACACAAAAGCTCCCTCTGTCAGATATTTTCTTTTAAAGCCTGTACAAAAAAATAAAAGGAGGGGGGAAGGGAAGGGAAAAGGGAAAAAAACCCAACTCAAAAGCAGAAAAGTGTAATTCCCTGTCCCCCCATTCCGTCTCTCTTTCACACATCGGGGACAGCAGATTAAAATAACCTCAGGTACGTCAAGGCTAGTTTTCCAAATAAAGGCTAAAATATCCCACACACACTTGTTTTATTAGCTCAAAGAATATGCCTTCATTGAGGGATTTTTTTCTAATGGGGGAATTTTAATCATCTCCCCATTCAATCTCAGTAGGATAAATCATATCTGAGAGATTTGCATAAATATAAACCATCAAAGACTTTTCATCTTCAAAGGGGTTTTCAAGACCCAATAAGCTTTGTACTGTAATCATCTGAGGTCACAACCCTGCAGGAGTAATGCTGCTATGGCAACATAAAAACGCCAACGGCTTAGCATAATATTCCCCTCGAACGGAGAAAAGGGAGGGAGAGGGAAGGGCTTGTTTGGCGGCCCTTCCATTTCCTCACCGTCTCTTTTATCAGACGCCACACTGCCCTCTCCGACCGCTCCGGATTTTGCGCAAAAACATTAAATAAAATAAAAATAACCACTCAGCAGCAAAATAAAGCGTTTATGTAACTCTCAATCAAATGAAGAGAGAGGCACCATTAGGATGTTGACGAGTGACAACAAATTACAGGTATGCTTTTGCTGCAGTTTCAATATTTACAGTCTTGGTGGGGAAGTTGACATCGAACCACACTTGCCCGAATGCTAATACCGCTCTCAGGTGACAAGCTTTTCCGGGCCCCAATGGGCTGCTTACAAAAACCCACACTTCACGACAAGTGCCACGGCGGCCCCATCCACCATGATCCGGATGGGAGCGAGGCAGGGATTTTGAGGCGAGGGAGCCGCCAGAGCGAAAAAGGCGGCAAGTGGATAAGTTTCAATTAATTCTCTTCAAAAGAGGGCCAGATTAAATGTTTCCGGCCTGCTGAAGTGCTCATTTCACCGTGTGGTGGTGAAAAGGGGGGGGGGAATTAGGAGCGGACGGGGAGGGACGGGACTCGAGCTGGTTCCTTTCAGGACTCAGTAGAGTGGCGGCCAAAGAATGCGCACAGCTCCGAATCTGTGGGAGAATTGTCTGCGGACAAAAGGAGGAGGGGGGGAAGAGTTACGCCTGTTATAGTCCAATAAGCCTTGTCAGTCAAACAAGCATACAGAGAGAGGATAGAAAGAGAGTGTAGAAGATTTTCACACAAAAGAAAACAAGTAAGTCCATCTTTTAGCAACAAATCAGTCTGGAGGTTCCTCTGCTCATCTACGTGAAAAAGGGGAAGAAAATAAACAACAGAGGGATTTAGGGGCAGCCGCCGGGACGAGAAGAAGAGAAGGAGGAGAGAGAGATAATCAGGCTTGTTGTGGTACGACTTTGTGTTGTGTGTTGGATTAGACACTTGCTGACTGCTCATCACAGACATAAACACACAAGGGAAAAAGAGATATGTAATGCTATATAATCGTATTCGATAGCTTTTTATATCTTGATGCTGCTACTTTCATTTCACAGAAAGAAATGCAAGAACAATACTTGATTAGCTAGTAAATATAACGTAATATATATGTTTTAAATAGTTTATTTAGTATGTTGTTATGTACCTTAACATGCACATGACTTAAATGTTCAGATTTTACATAGTTACTATTAGTATCCACAGTCTCTAAATTAAATTGGTTAAAGACGACTGTATAACAGCAAATGGAATTACAAAAAGAATAAAATCAGTTTTAATGAAACAGGTTTGTCTGCCATTGGTTAGCCAAACAGGTGGTCCCGCCTTTACCTCACGCCATTGGTTAAGTCATGTTGCCATGTCAAGCTGCAAAGAAACAGACCAATAGTGGCTCAGAACCACACTCCCTGAAATAACCTGCAAATGACTTAATTACATTGTTTCTGCATAATGAACAGATTTGTACTTTTTGAGGATAGTTACCAAGAAGATACCACAAATATAGCAAGAAAAACTGAGGCAAAAACTATATGACCATTGTTCGTCTTGGTAAGAATTCTGTAAAACCAAGTGTGATAACATATCCGAACTGTCCAAAGGTCAGAGCTGTTGAAGACAGCAAAAAGGAGAAAAGAGAAAGAGAAAAACCCTCTCCTTTCATGTTTGTCTCACACCACTTTCAAAGCTGTAGGCCCATGTCAGGTCAGTGCTACATGACTTCCTCTTCGCTCCCGTATCCTGCTGCGGCTATGAGCTCTACCGTGTGCAAAGCATGTGGAGAGCATGTTCTAACCCCCACCACATATGTGTGCACTTTTTTAATGCATTCACACACACTGTATTACCCAATGTGACATATGTGTAGAGGTTGTATTGATTTTTGAGTGGCTAAGTGGGTACTGAATGGATCATAGTGTAGGTATTTTTACTCAGAAAATGGGTTCATTTATATTTAAGGGTGACAAATGACAAACTGATACCAGCAGCATGAAATTATTACACATTTATATATTTGAAAATATATATAAAAATAATTATATTTATTTATATATAAAATATTTTAAAGTTATATTATATATATACTTTTCTTTTTACATATACTATATAGTTAATGAAGTATGCTCAAGAGATGTCATATATATCTAAGAAAGCAAATACAAAAGAAAGCAACTGACAAAACGGAAATGAACAAGAATTAGAGAGAAAAATATGAACACCTGTCAGCAATTAAAAAGGGAAGAAACATTGAGCGACCCGGGAAATATATGAGCACTAATTAAAACCACTAGTTAAAAACTTCCTGCTTCTAGTCTAAACTAACTGTGAGCAACAGACTAGGGCCCCCCTCCATCTCTCAGCTTCCCTCCCTCTCTTCATCTACCTAGTTAAGACATTGTGGCTTCTTTCAGGTCTTTTCAGTGGTCATGCAGAGTAGCTGAATACTGCAGATTTGGGCTGGGTTGGCTGGTTGGGGGAAATGAGCTGGAGGGATTTGGGGGCTGGTGTATTGGCTATGCCGGGGGCCACCAGGGGCCTTGCTTTGATGGACGAATAGACGTCTAGAAGAATCCTCAACACCTCTTGCAGCACACATACACATGGAGGTGATCAGAAGAAAAGCGTTTTGTGGCTTTTAGTCCATGTCTGCCAGTTTTGAGACCATCTGTAATGTCTCTGACTGACTGACCAACCACCTGATAATTAGATCTATGATCGGTTAAAGTGTCCACCTACTTTGATTTTAAAATCTAAACTATGCCAAACCTTAATAAACCCAAGTATAGGTCTATTGAAGAGGTCCTGTGTTTCCAGGGTAAAGGAGTACTTTGTGACATCTGCTTTGTGAAACTAGCTTCAAAATGTCATGGCTTTCTTGAGCTGATGCCAAGATATACAGCGCCATTTCTCCCCCGGCCTGACTACAGGGATCAAGTCCTCTGTACAGACTAATAGAAAAGATTGTTATTATTGCTTTGAAAAGACCTGTGGTTTCGTCTTACCCTTTGAGTTCAGAGGGTGTTGTGTTCTTTACAAATGATGGAAAAAGCAAGAGAACACACAAGGCATTTTTAGTTTCTCATTTTTCACATTAAACAGGGCATAGACTTCAATTTGTGGGCTGAAATGATCATGAATGTTACATTACCTATAATCTGACCGTAATCAAATGGAAACATATGAGTCCTCAATGCACAATTCAATATTTGCTAATGCACTGATAGAATTTGGGGGAAAACACTACTGTTCAAGGCTGAAAGAAGTCTCTTATGCTCACCAATTCTGCATTTGTTTGATCAAAAATACAGTAAAAACAGGATTATTATGAAAGTTTGGAAACCATTTACTTAAAGCCTTTTTGTATAATGCATTATAAAATGGTATTAAAGGGTATAATGCATTAGAATTATTCAAAATGTGTCTTATAATCATTTATAACAAGATATTAATTTATTGTTACACTATGTATTTTACATTTGGTTGAAATACATTTTAAGTGTCATGATGTATTAACTGTGGTTAGTCATGAGATTAACATCTACGTGTTTATAACAGAGTTGGGATGGTCTATTTCATACATCTGGGCGTTTCAAAGATCCCGTTCTGTATGCGTAAATTGCGTATAGTCATTCGGATTGATTACTTATTATAAATCACTCAAATACCATGGTGACGCTAAGTGGCTAGTATAGCAAAACCATGTTCATTTGTGGTTAACTTACTTTAGTTTAACTATTTTATTATTTTATTTATTTGTAGTAAATGTTTAATTTTCATAAAGGTAACGTATGTAATTAAAACACTGTGTAATTGAGTGCAGAAATTAATGAGTAATCTTACCTGACGCTGATATTACAACAGTAAGTCTTAACAGTTTCTGGCTGTTGTTTTGTATAGATATTTCTTTTTGCTTTCTTTGTAAAACATATCAAATATGTGTACGGTATGAGCGTCTACGATAGTTCACATTGGCGAAAACACACAAGGAAACGTGTTGTGAAAAAAAACAACAAAAAAAACGCAGGCAATCACAGACATCGCATTCAAACGGGATTAGTCTTCTCAGAGGATCACTGAGTTTGCTGAAAAACAGTAGCTGTTTTTAGAAGGAATGCCAGCTTATACACAGAGCCGTAGATCACGGAGAAGCTGCGCGTATCGTTCGATAAATATCGCCCAGCCCTAGTCCTGGCTTAAGCTAAGCCCTGTTTGTGAAACCGGGCCTATATGTCTTTACTGTCACTTAATTAAATGCCTTGTTGTGGAATAAAATAATAAATTTATTAAATTAAACTAAAATAATTAAATTATTAAATAAATTAAATTATTGGCTTACACGTTGCTCTGTCATGTCTATCACAGTTAAGTAAGAATTTGAAATAATTGGGCTAAATGGACTAGTATCATTTTGCCATTTAAATATTGTTTAGTCACTGTATAACTTATATGTATGAAAAAGTGATTTTTCAAAGCATCTTCTTTTGTATTCCATAGAAGAAATTGTAAATAATGACACAATGTGCTTTCTTTTAATGGCTACTGCTCTTTTTTTAGGTGAACTACTCATTTAAAAAGCTAAGAGACACACTCACCCACTTCACCTCTCCTGTGTCCTCCACCTTTGGCAGCATGAGAGCTGTGGGAAGCACGTCTGCCTGCAGAATAACCTCCATGTCAGCTTCAGCCAGGCCACTGGACACCGAGTTCACCCGCACACACTTCTCCGTACGCCCCAGATCCAGCTCGGCCAGCATCTTTGGGATAGTTTTACGAGCTGCATCCTGTCAAAAAAGAAAAAAGAAATTTTATGCGCCATTGTGTCAAAAAGTACTTTTTTCACCACAGCTGTTATTAAAGAATGAAAATGTCCCACTGCATGCTCGACCACAAAATGAAAGACTGACCCAACTGTTTATGCAGTATTCAGTGATGTAATAAACACATAACATGCTTGCAAAAACACACTGAATGGATGTGTTACACAATTCAGACTCTCTGTTTGACCATGAACACAGGCTTGTGGGTATCAAGCATGAAAAAAAGCAAATGAAAATAGGTTAGACAGGGTTGTTATTCTGCTACTGGTGATGATTTGTGTTTACTTGATAAACGGGAGGAAATATTATGCCACTTATGGAAAGCGACAGCAATAAAAAATGC
This sequence comes from Enteromius viviparus, assembly GCA_032353835.1. Classification (NCBI taxonomy): domain Eukaryota; kingdom Metazoa; phylum Chordata; class Actinopteri; order Cypriniformes; family Cyprinidae; genus Enteromius; species Enteromius viviparus. Next base: position 1,144 of record JAUCNO010012020.1, on the reverse strand, counting down.
ATATGCGTTTGAACTGGTCACCGGTGCACTTGTAAAAAGATAAAAATGCTTCAGTTTAGACGAGCGGACGTTATGTGAATTTACAAGGGAAGTGCTGGTTGGCGCCTGGGATTACAGTGAGGAGAAACATCTAGCGAGGGGGATCAACCTCACTACAACGGATTCACCAAAGGCCATAAAATGAGAAGCCTTTACACACAAGTCTTCCACACAAACACCACAGACACATGACCAAAGGAAGTGAAGGGAGGAAGAATCAAAGCTAAAACCAAGTTCCAGGGCCTAACTGTGACAACAGCAACACACGCCAGGAGATTCAAACCAGATGCAGCTCAATGCAGAGCTTTCCACTGGTCTGAACACAGCACTCCATCTGAAGCGAAATGTGGTCTCAGTTAAGCAGGAGGAGGAAACAGTAGCTCAGGAGTTGTCAGGTTAGATCAGAAAAGGGATGAGAAAGGCCAAGGGAAAAGGAGGAGGGGGGGGAGGGCAAGGCTCAGGGGTTAATTTAACTTGAATGAGGAACTGCTTGGCCTAGGTCATCTTCGCACCGTCCACCGTCACCTCCACCCAAAAACTGTTGAACCTTAGCCTAGATCATAATGGCCATAAACAGGCCAAATACTAGCATTTACCTCAACTTAAGGAAGAAAGAAAGAAATAATAGTTAAATAATTTTCTTTTCATAAAATTGCGCACATTGCATGTTATGGTTTGGCCTAATGTTCATCAGCTTTTTTGAATTTTATTAATATAATTGTTCAATAATAATAATAATAATAACAACAACAATTTATTATTACTAAATCATTATTATTATTATTATTATTATTATTATGTTGTCATAAAATGTATTGCATGTTATGTTCTGGCCTAAGGCTTAATATATTTTTTTAACAATAATAATAATAATAATAATAATAATAATAATAGCAACAACAACAACTAATGCTTTTATTACTAAAATATTATTATTAAAATATTAATTGAATTAATAATCTTATAAGGCATGCTAGATTTAAGCTTAATAGTCATCCAGATATTGCATTGTCAAAAGGAATATATATATATATATATATATATATAAATATATAAAAGTTCTGCATGTTAACAGACACTTAAAAATAACTATCAGTATTGGTCA
>JAUCNO010011873.1:0-50318 GCA_032353835.1 Enteromius viviparus | reverse complement strand
CAGGTACTGACCAGGCTCAACCCTGCTTAGCTTCAGTGGGCAACCAGGCTTGGGCTGCAGGGTGATATGGCTGTGGCAGTGTTCTGTCTTTGCTCTCTGTTTTACTCCTGTTCACTTTCTCTCTCTGTTACCCATCTGTTGGCATTGTCACTAATACATCAGAGAGCATAGGGCTTTGCCAGGGCTGTCTGGAGAAAAGATGTGACTCGGTGGGATTGTGGGATTGTTACATGTCTGCAGAAGCCCCTGTATATGAACACAGCTCTCTTCCATGCAGTCTACCAAAACAAACTCAAAAAAAAAAGAAAAATGCACACATCTTCATCTTTGTGGTTCTCTAGAGCTCCCGAGCTGCCAGACAGCACAAGAGCCATCAGCATCAGAAGACACTAAGGGTGTTCTTCAGTCCAGCTGTCAAATGCAAAGCCATCTAATGCAAATCCCAGCTCCACACTCACACAAGCACACACTAGGTCCTCCTGATATTTGTTATGCATGGTGAGGTCTGGCCACAACTACACCCTGGAGGTTTCTTAAACACACATATGAGAGAGTCAACTTTCAATCAATAACAAGTTATTAAAAGGTTTGATGTCAGGTCTGCCAGCCGGCCAAAATTCCGTTCTGGTAATGGGAAGGGTGCGTTACAAAAGACAGGGTTGATTTTCATCAAATTAAGGAATGGAGAGTACGTCATTTCTTCAGTGTGGTTCCAAAATGCATTGAAGATGCAAACAGGAGGCATACATCAATAGTGAAACTTTTTTTTTTTGAAGCAAAGCAAAGTCCAATTTTTAATAAAAGTCTTTGATGGCTAAAAGTCAAAGCAAAAGTCAAAAACCTAAAGAAATGAAAACCATCAGCTCTACAGCAGAGCTTCAATGGGTGGCCAACTAAGCTGGCAACAATGAAAACTATACTTTTCTTAATAAGTATTTCTGTCTTGTTTTCCAGTAAAATATGTAAACGTATTAGGTGCTTGGCGCACAACAAAAAAGTTGTTAAAAGTTATGTAAAAAGCAAAACCACATACGACTTTATGACTCGTTATTTATTTCCAAAGTAGTAAAGTATTAATATGAATAACAAAGTCTTGCTTTTCATTTTAAAATATAAATCCTACCAAGTTAATGAGGTTCATGATTTAAAGCATAAATAATAAACAATAACAAATACATTTTATTTTAATTAAACAAAATGTATCAAAAATGATCATGCATCACTTTGTAAAAAGACTTTTCATGAAAGATGGCTGTAGACAGTGAAGCATACAGCTTGAATTGGGAGATCAATGAGGTCACGAGGTGCAAATGATATGCAAAACCAGAACAAATCTTTTTTAAAGGATGTGGTCACAGTAAACGAGTAGCTCTTTTATATCAAAAACACTCAAGACTCACATTTAGTGACAACTCCCTCCAGTCGGATGATATTGGGGTGGTCGAACTGGCCCATGATGCTGGCCTCGCTCAGAAAGTCCCGCCTTTGCTTGTCAGTGTATCCAGCTTTGAGGGTTTTTATGGCTACGCAGATCTCACGCTTTCCAGGCATTTTGAGACGACCGCTGCACACCTCCCCGAATTCTCCTTTAAACGGAAAAAGATTCCTAAATGTCTGTGGTACATAATGACCCATGAGATATCTCTGGAACGGTGGGCTAACATTTCACTGCAACAGTTGTGGTCTAGCTACACTCAGTCTGAGACAGACGGAAAGGAAAACAGCAGGTCTTTTGCTCACCAATGCCAATGACCTTTTCAATCTTGATGCAGGAGGCGTCGATTTCTTTAGCGAATTCACGGACTGCTTGGTTGGGGTCCTCATAGGTGAAGGGGTCCACATAGATCCGAACCCCTGTGGAGAGATGGAGAGAGGTCCCTACATGTTAGGAGGTTAAAAGAAAAGGAGGGGTGGATAGTTGGCAGACAGACAAAATGATGAATATACAACATCTGTTTTCCAATCTCTTCCCTTTCTTGTTGGCTTCTGTCTGTCGTCTACCACATGTAGAACATACAAACTTCTCTTCTTAGTTACAATTTTAACTTACTGTAGATGATACATACATACTTGAGAGTGTGTCACTGTGTATATATGTTTGCATGGCAGCAGAATTACCTGGATGTAAATGCCTCTCCTCATCAGAATCCTGTTTTGCTTTGCTGTATTTGCTTCTCCTGTTAACAGAGAGATGAGAAAGATTGTAAATCACATGAAAGAGAAATAACACATAAGATCTTTTTTTTATGTCTCTCTTTTTTTAACAATAATTAAATTCTTTGAGATTTAACAATGTAAAAAAAATATGGTCGTTTTTGGATAACAAAATGTGCAATTTAAAAGTCAGACGGGTAAAATATCTGTTTTGCATAAATTATTTTCCTTTTTAACTATTATTAAAACGCATTCTAACACAGGCTTTTCACTTTCAAGGTTAGGGATGAATGTTATACCAAATCTGACACTTAAAAAAATACATAAATCAGATTAAATATTTTTACAAAACATAAAAAAAAGACTAACTGGCATCTGTGAGACACGGTGGGCTGATACATGAAGGAACATGCTGTTAAAAAGTCATTGAACCAGGTCAAAGTTTTGAATAACCCTTTAACCTTTTCTTTAAAAGCGGGGCTGTAAAAATCTGTAACGCTAATAAAGCTGCACAGAGAGAGAGTACACCAACCAAGTCCACAGGCCTTTCATCTGAAATCATTTAGAGATTGACAGATAAAGAACAAACAGGAATGAGGTTAAGAGAATGACGGACGAGTAAACACACACACATCAAGTGGCCAAAACGGCAACAAAATCCCATTTGAAACCACTTCACCCCTTCTCCTAAAAACATCTCGCCTCATCTGTCCACAATGACATAAAGGAGCTAGTATGCGCCCCCTTCAAAGTTACCGTTTCACCCAATCACCTGCTGACCCCTTAGGGCCAACCACTGACCCCTCGGCATGGATGCAGGAAGCAGAAGAGAAGCAATGGAACGGATAATAACCCCACCCAGGACGCTGCCCTAGCCCATAACTCCCTGCTGGGGTCACCTGTCTGTATATAGAGAGTGGGGTCTCTGCCGGGAATGCAAAACTGCTGTTATTGTTTTTCTAGCGTGTTCTGGTGTTGACAAAGGCCCCCAAGGTTCGGGGCTAGTGAAGGAAGAAAAGGCTAGAGGGAGAGAGAGGGGCATATCCACAGGTAGAACAGGAGGAAAGGGCCAGGCTTTAACGCCTGAGCGCTCTGCAGAAGCTGGAAATAGCTCTGCCTGCGGGGGGCCATGCCTTCGTGGGAGGAGGCCTTGCCATCAGCCCAAACGGTCGGTACACGTTTATTTTAGGAACAAGAAGATTATCAGGTGTGCTATCCAAATACTGAAGCGAGGAACCCAAGGCTTTGTGCGAGGCTGTAACCCCCCTCCTCGTCTCCACGATCGAGCGGTTGGTGTCCCCTCAAGGTACAGAAGAGCGGGCCAAAGGTGAGAGCTACTTGGGATGTGTAGTCTTGTCTCCCGTTGAAGGGCTTCACTGAGGAAGTGCTTAATGGCTGCTTGGCCAAAACAAAAGCCCCATTCATTGGCCTGGATTGTTATTTTCACCCTGAATGAGGCTGATGCTTCTTTTCGGGGACTTTGAGGATGCAGAGATGATTATCTCAGCTGATAATGATACAATGTCAACCACTGTACGAACAGACACTCACCCTGGTCTTGGGAAACTACGATTGGACACAATAGGAGGAGGCCTTATGAAAGGGAAATGTAGCTGATGATAACCGTAGTGGAGTAAGAGCATAGCTGGCTGAGAGTTTGGCAAGAAAAAGTTGTTTGATTAAGGCAAAGCAACCATGACGTTTTGCCCGTGGGAGTATGACAGCCGCTCTGATTGAGTACAGTACACAGACGTACACGTATGCGCACATACGCCATCCTGCCGTGCGTCTCGCCTCTCTTGGGAACGGTACGTGTTCCCTACGGATTTCAACACACACGGCACAGAGACCCGTAGCAGCACAGCGGAGACTAATCAGGCAGAGCTGCCAGTGGCCTGTCACAATACCACTAGCTACACCACAGGGAAAAAAAGAGAGCGAGAGAGCGGGAAAGAGAAGGAGGACGAGCCGTGTGAACCAGACTGATGGACAGGTAGAGAGGGGGGGAAGACAGCAGGAGCACAACAGATAGAAAGACTGATATAGGATGACAGACAGGGTGAGAGAGAGGTGACGGAGATGCCTACAGGGACAAGGGGAATGCTTCCGGATTCAGACAGTATCTGTGAGCCGACAGACACCCAGTTGGGCCTGGTGGCTTACCTGCGGCTGATGATGAAGACTCCGATGAAGATGAGCAACAGAATCACACTGCCGATCACAGACACCAGCAGCACGGTGGAGTTAGCACCATCTCCGATGATAGGAGAGGGAACTGAAAGGAAAAGCGACATTTAAAGTTAATCTCAAATGAGTAATCCTCATTTAAAGTGTCAGATTAAACTTTTGAATTTGTATAAAAGAGCCAGTGAGGAACAAATTCTGTTTTTTTTTTAAGTTGCTAAAAGGACCTACTGTAGTATCAAAGCCCCAGAACATTCCACTCATTACAGAGTTTACTTTAAAGTGCTTTTAAAAATACCAGCGACTTTGTAGTGAGCAAACAAAGAAACTATCGTAAAGAAAAGAAAAACATACATAAAGGCTATAATTATGTTACTTTGGAGAAATAGTTTCCGGATGAATGGCTGATCCACCCTAAAACTCAACACGAGCCTCTAATTGTGGGAACAAAGACTTGCCATTGTCGGTTCAGTAACACGCACATGGAAACCTACCTGAATTGGTCATGAACTCGAAGGGGGCGCTGAAGTCTCCGTAGCCAGCAGCGGTGCGGGCACGCACATGAAAAACGTATGAGGTGAGTGGGCTCAGGCCTTTGATCTCGGCACTTCGGGACGAGGTCTTCATTATGCGATAGCTACGCTCGTTTTGATCCTGATTGGATGAGAGGAATAGGAAATGTTAAACCAACTTGTGGAATTGGTCGTTAGGATTGTTTTACTTGGAAACAAACCCTGATAAAACAAAACGGAAGAGAGATTTGTTTAATGTCTGACACAGAAACTGCAGCCAGGATTTTGTAGGGAAAACCACAACCTCGTTGTACAAAAACAAGGTTGCCATCTTTGTTTTCGCTCGCTCCCTTGGGTGTAACCTGAATTTGCTTGTTCAAAATTCCCTTGTTTCATCACTAGATCCAAACCACTTAAACGATGTCAAGTTTGAACCAAAACAAGCAAAGGAACTTCGTTTAATTGTTGTTTTTTTCCTGATGTCCCCTAATGTTTGGGTTGTAATTGTTGGATCGTGAAACAAGAACTTTTGTGTCTTGGTCTTGTGTGTGTGAGTGTGTGAGAAAACCTCAGAGTGTAAGGTAAAAGAATCTGACCACTGCTGCAATCTGTAATCAGTCAGCCAGAGGAAGACACAGCGGGAGCAGAGAGAGGAGAATGCTGTTATCCTCTCTGTATCCCAACGGCCTGTATGCTTCACCATAGATCTGTCCATCCACCCCATGCTGTTCTTACTCGCCAGTTCACCACACTACTGCTGTGAATGTGAGTGAGTCTGGTCTGGCCATGAACTAAAATGCAGCTCTTTCCTTTTGATGTACCTGACATCATATGACTCATGTCAAGGACTTAAGTAAAGGCTTCACCTTGATTGCTACATCTTAATCTGCAGTTTCAAAAAAGCATCTCTCGCTTTTGTAGCTCCTGACAAGTGATGTCAGTAGGCCTAATTCTGAACATTTTTTTCAACATATGTCTCTTATCTCATGCTGTCCAGATGAAGAACTTTCAAAACACATGCAAAATTGAATGTTTCCAACCAGCACGGTCCTTTTGGTGAAGTAGGTTGACCAAGCTGGTTAAGAAGCCTCATGGGGCTGCACACCCATATTCAAAACACAACATATGTTGGTGACAAATCTACGTTGGTCTTTTTTTACATTGATAATTTCGTCAGGGCAAAATTTCCATGAATTTTCTTACCTTCTCGTAGTATTTGACCTCGTACTCAAGAATGACTCCGTTAGGTCTCTCAGGCTGTTGCCATGCCAGAGACACAGCGTGTCTGGTGATGTCCTTGGCCTGGATGGTGGTAACTGGAGAGGGAGCTGGAGGAGGAGACAAAAACACAAAGAGAAAAAGATTAGTATTTACTAGGAGAACCCCGACGGCCCATCTTTTTTAAAGAAACATAAACATGTGGGTGCTATAAAGCAATGAGGAGGTATGATATTGGATATATTTTTGTCGTACTGAGAAAACCTGAAAAACAACTAAACACTAGAAGCTACACAGGTTAGCATCTGAAAAATACAGTGATTACAGCTTCGTAACTCCCAGAAAAATGTCAAATCACCGAAGTGAAGTACCTATTATATCATCCGCTGTGAGGATCACTCAAGTGCCTGCGACTCTTTTCCTTCTCTCATAATTCCACTTTGCTACTACAGAAGGTCCATTGATGTAGTCATCTAGGGAGCACATGCTGCTTATCTGTAATCTTTAGGGTTTTATCAATGACACTCTACAGTTGCCAAAGGGGAAGCCAGACCATGAAACGATCCTGGCTCAAATCCACAGTGCAGATGAAAATTATAATTATAAACAGATCAGTGTTTCATATTTATATTAGCTTGATTTTTTTACATTCCCTTACAAAAATCAAGACAACTTGCTGCTATGCAGTTCCAAATGTTTTCTTATTGGCTGCAAAAGCAAAATGGTTACTAGGTCAGCTGACATTCTGGTGGTGGCTAGAAAAGGCAAAAATAATAATACTGATAAAGCCTTTAGCAAGCACCAATAGGTGCTTCAATGCTATAGGGAAATGTCTGCTCTGAGCCACAATATACGGGGTTATAAAAGTTAAGAACAGATGGTCAAAAGTAAAGGTCTGTTTGAAGAGTGTACAGACAGGTTTGATGGCTATTACTATCGGAGTTCACCAAGACAATGATGGTGAGAAAGACTCTTGGAAGACCCCACTTTTAGGGGCCCAAACACACAAAATCCCCAAAGCCAGACAAAAAGGCACTTCCTGTCTCACGCTTTCTCTAGAACCCGAAATTAAACACCTTGTAAAAGTTAATAGTCCACTCAGCGCAAACAAATGTGAGCAGCCAACAAATGCACATATGTGCAATTTGACCCGACATGCGGTTTAATGTCATAAAAATCCATTCTGACAGACACAGACAAGAAGTAATTAGAAATTTCTTCATGGTGATATAAGGCAGAGCACTTTCACGGACGGGAAGCTGATTACCGACTTGATGACTATGTTCTGTATCAGACTGTGGTGACAAATTCAACACATCAGCCTGTGACCAGATCACATGACGACATCAGCCTGGTATTTAATGACATAATAATAAGAAAAAGAATATCGTGTTTAGCAATAATTTGTGAGCATAAACCACACACTTACCCGCTTGGTTGGTGGTAACCGTCACAGACACCGCCTGTTCAGGTCCTGGACTCTGCTTGGAGACCCCATTGACTGCCCAGATCTCAAAGGTGTAGTTGGTGTGAGCCTGCAGGTCATTTATGGATACCCGGGTGGTGCGCAAGCCCAGCTGCTGAGGTGAAAAATGTATGCCGTTGCCGCAGGGCTGACAGCGCTGACCGTCAGAGCTGCACCGCTTGCATATCACGTTGTAAGCGAGGTCCTGCCTCCCTCCAGAGGATGCTGGAACAGTCCACTCCAGATTTACAGAGGTCTCATTCACATTGGAAATAAGGTGCTGAGGAGCAGAAGGGGGCTCTACGAAAAGACAATTTTGGAAAAAGAAACACAGTTTAGAGACACTATGACAAAATATGCACATGATTTATGTTTCATTTCCGCCACAGTGATGTCTGGAAGTTTTGGAACAAAAAAAACAGGATTATGACTGTGGCAGAGATTGATCTCAAAATACACCCTTGGCAAGGGAATCTTCAATGGCAAACAAACACACACACACACAAACATACACACCCTTTTATTGCCACTGCAGGCAGATGATGTTAACGCCTGTGACGGATACAAGTCTGTTTGTGTGCTTGTGTGTATTTGTGTACATTTGGGCTGTTTTTCTCTGTGGTGTTTTCGTAAACTAGACGCTGCTGAATTTAAAGATAATTGCATTTATGACAAACCAGCACCACAGGCGACAAAGTACTAGCTGCGCAAAAAGGAAATACGCTCAACCCGAGAGAGTGAGAGAAAGAGAGAGAGAGAATGATTACATCTCCATAATTGAGCAACTTGCTGATAGGGATCTCATAAATGCTAATTTGGTCGCCCTTGTTGCCATTTCTGGTATAGCAATGACGTTCTCCTCATACATATGGTTCCCTAAATCAGGCATCCCAATTTGAACTTCTCACAAAACTTGCCCAGAGGAACATTTTATTGCTCAGAGTTTGCTATTTATTGCTCAGGAGACTTAATTGAGTTATTGGTTATGTTGTATAAGTGTATGAACTTGAATATAGTTGTTAGTTCTAGAATTCATGAGGAGAAATTAGCATAGAAATAAATAATAGAATTGTTAACATGCATAGTAGTTTTTTTTTATATTATTAAAAATATCTGGATTTTATAGAGCCGATCTTATAAGAAAATTTTTTAAAACCAGATTGAAATCTTAAATCTTGACAGCCTAAAACACTGTTGAGATCTCTATTCAAACTCCAGATTATGTGAGGCTGTTGTGAGTCTGTATTATCATACTGAAATCTGAGGAACAGGAGATATCCGAATTTCCCAAAAAAGTGGGAACCAATAAGAAATGAGCTTTATAGTCGCGGAAGCGAGGCTAGCAAGACAGACTATTTTTGGCATATTTAGCTGGTATCTTGTTAAAAATTACTCATTCACTTAAAAATAAAAATAAAAGATCTCATTCGAAATTTTCATTCATATGGGTGGTCTCATGTATTAACACATCCAACATCAAACACAAAGAAGTGAGTGAAGACAAACATTCAAACAGGATGTGTCCCATTATCTCTCCTTGAGGTCTCTCATATGGCAAAAGCCATTTTCAAATATCTCCATATCCTCCAAATCATTTAAACACTTCAAACACATATCTGACCTAGGTCTGGATTAGATTGAATTCCTTCTGGCTGAGCTTTAAGTGTAAATGGTCTTTAAATTCTGTTTAACCTGTATTAAGGATGTGACTGCTGTACCCAACCGGCAGAGTGGGGTGAACCGAGCACGCTCCCACGGTGGCTCGGTGCCACACGCTCCGTGATTGACAGGAGCTGATTAAGTCGACTGGCTTCGCTGCATTTTAATACGATAAGGTGAGAGAGAGAGGCTCAGCTCAGCAAGCGTAATGGGGTCGTTTCTCTCGCGCCTCTTCTCTGTCTGTCTCCCTACTTTCTCGCATTTCGCCTTTTTTCCCTCCCTTGCTACCTAGCGCCTTTTTATCTCGTTTTTTTGTGTGCGCCTTCAGCGAATTGGCTGTTGAGTATGTGACGGGTGCTTCTGGGTGAACGACAGACGGCGATATGAAAGAGAGCTCCAATTAAAGAGGAGATAGAAACGAGAAAGACAATCCGATACGCAAAATGCACGTCCAGTCGCCCGATAGGTGCATAAGAGCCCTTTCCCCCCCTCCTGCCGCCCCTGATCATTCAGATCTGGAAAACCTATTAAATCTGACACCGTGAACACATCTGGTCTGGGTGACTCTCTGCCCTTTTCCCAGAGATCTTTAATAAATTTATCACGTAATTCTTTTTTGAACACAGCGGCTTGACTGTGTATATGTGTGTGCAAAAACCTGAGTGATTTGTATGTGAGTAAGAGCGTGTCATGAACAACTTGACGTATGTGTTCGCTTTTTACGATTAACCCTGTCGTCTTGGCTCAAAGGTATGGCGCGTCGGCTGCTGGTGCTTCAACGCATGTCTCTATTTAACAAGCAGAGCACTGTTATCAAGTCTATGACTCACCTCAGGGTCTGTCACACATATCTATCTTTACTCATCATGACAGGGCTCCTCCCAACTCACTTACACACACACCGTCAGTCTCCAAAGTTTTTGATTAGACAACGCAGGAATAAAAAGCTCAAAATAACATCCGCTGCAATTAAACATCCAATAATTTGTCACTGTCAAGCACTTTTTTTTGTTTTTAACTTTAGTAAGTAGCCTTTAGGAAAACAGCTCCACTGTGTGTGAAGTGAACAGCTGCAGTCTGATACAAGTCCAGGCGTTGCTCCTGAGTGATATGTGCTTCCTCAGTTCAAAATCCCTGACCTGGTCTAATGATTACTCATGTCCAGAGTGGCTTGTTTACGTCTATGTTTTTAGTCTCACATAACCAACTTTTAACTACAAACATAAGCTGGTGCACATTACAGCTTTTTGTGGCCAAGAACGGCATACTTAGGAAGAGACCATCTAACGTGTTTGAGGTTTGAAAGAAATCAATACTTTTATTCAAGAAGAATGCCTTAAGTGACATTTTATTAGGTTACCAAACGTTTTATTTTCAGTAAATGCTTTTCTATCATGTTTTCCACAAATACATTCCACAAAAACTCTTTTCAATGTTGATATATTTTATGAGAACCAAATCTCCATATATCACTGATCTCTGAAGGCCATGTGATACTGAAGACTGGAGTAAATACATTTGAAATATGATAAAATAGAAAATTCAAAACCTAAAAATAATATATAAAATACTTCTGTTTTTACTGCATTTTTAAAAATCAAATAAATGCAGCCTTGATGAGCACAGCCCATTCAGAAATATATTTATATTAAAAAAATCATATAAACCCCAAACTTCTTAATCGTAGTATAATTTGGAATACAAATTTGGTCTCGAAAAACCAGAGGTAAACAAAGGGTATATTCACGAACCCAGACAAAGTGTGTGAAGTTTAAAAACACTTACGTGTGCATGGCATAGAAGCAGGGTCTGTCTCAGACCTGAAGAAGCCTTTGTCACAGGCACAGGAAGTGGATCCCTCCCTAATGGAGTAACTGTGCAGGGGACACTTAGAACAGCTGTCGTCTGTAGCTAGCGCTCTGTAGTAACCGATCTTACAGGCTGCGAAGAGAAAGAAAGTGAGAGAAAATTGAGCCGTTAATGATTATGAACTATTTAACATATACTGCTACAGTAGCACATCGTTTTGAGATAGAACTCTTAGTCTTTCACCTCCGGCTATCATAGCGACAGTCAGTGTGTGAATGTTTATGTCAGGCCTGTGAAGCACTCTGTAAGGGAGTGGTGTGGAATGTCTGAATGACAGACAGCAGTGCACGGCTTTATGACACACTAATGAAGAGAGGAAGTGATACTAGAGGAATGCACTGTCATTAATCCCAACACCCAAGCCAAGCCCTTTCTCAGCATTTGTTCTCTAGCTCTGTTTTCTCTTTCACTCTCTTTTCAAGTTTGTCCGCTTTCTTTTATTTCTCGCCCATTTTTGTCCTCCCTCCAGCTTTATTCTTTTATTTTCCTTTGTTTGTTTGTCTTTCTACTTCCTTTCTTTTTTTCTGTAGCTCCTTCTAATATGCCACACACATACAAACACACAGCATAATTTCCTATTTACGGTGACAGAGACAAAGGAATGCTTTGAGGTCTTTTATTGACTTTTTCTCTACAAAGCCATCGATACACACACAAGTACAGATAGCATTTGAACATGAATAAAGCCGCTTCTTATGACATTTATCTAAGAGTTTATTGATCTGTAGATAGTTTACAGATGTGTTTCCCTAAAAGGTCTTATCAATATAAACGCTCCATGAGGAATATCACAAATCATAATAAAGCTCTTAGCGATAATCATACATGCTCTTAGCAAGGCATTATGGGAAAGAAACACAAGGCTTTTATGAGACAAATAGGACAAACAAGCTTTCGTGTGTTGAGAGGACGGCCCTTAAAGGGCGGCCACACTGGGCTTTGTGTGCCATTCACTAAAATTCATATGAATGCGAACAAATGTGAAGAATATTTGTTTTCCACTGTCTACAAAAGTTTGGGTTTGGTGAACTCTGACCTGCAAGTTTGCAGAGCAAAAGGACGTTAGACCAACAGAAGATTCAAATGTCACAGACTTGTCTCTTGAATGGAAATCAGACTCATTTTAGTGGTTTTGCATCCATAATACTATCAAGACACCATTGCAGTGTTGTAATAAAAAAAAGAATAAATAAATAATTTGAAATAAAAGTAAATTTATGAATTAAAACCTATAATATTTAATATAAAATACAAATATGATTTAATTAATTTTGAGATCTGCTTAGCTATGACATTTAACAGTATTATTAAATTATGATAATTTTTTTATTAGCATTAAGCGCTAGATCATTAAAAAAGTACCATTACCAAATAAATAAGCAAATACAATAAAGTAAAATTCAATCAAATGTTTTTCATATGTAAAATCTAGTAATTGCCCTTTAACACTGCTACTTATCTGTCATAAAGCCACTGTGAAAAATATAATCTAATCCAAAATATACTCTATGATGCAAATTAATCATGCTATTTGTTCAAACTGTTTGTAATATTTTGCTTCACACAGCATTTTCACTCCAAGTAAAGACAGAAAAATTCTCTCTATGAAAAATATTCTCTATAAAAAGTAACCAAGTAACACAATTACTTAAATTACACAATATCGTACTGGATTACTTTTAAAAAACTAATTTTCTACAACATTTTTTCAAACAATTGTCCCTCATCACTCCCTGCCTTATTCTCTCTTATTTTCTCTCATTGCTGGCCAAGTCTTTTAATCTCGCATAAGTGTCAGGAACCCTGGGGCCGATTAGTGCTCGCCCTCGGGAATCACCACCTTCCACTTTTCTCCATTTCTCCGTTTCATCTCTCCCTCTATCACAGTCTGCCCAGGGGCCAATCACTCGCAATCAGCCGCAATAGCACACTTGATCAGAGGAGAGAGTTAACGTACATCTTCTGAGAGGAGATTAACACAGTTTTGTCATCTTCTAAACAAGATCCATGAAACAACAGTAGAGGGTGAGGGATGAAAAGATAGAAAGAGCTCAGGGAGAAGAGATGCAGTGCAGGGTCGCAACCTCCACTGGACGGTGTGCTTTGTTGCCATGCGTTGAAGCGGAATGATGGGAATTAGAGCTGGAGGTTACATCTGATCAGCTTTGGTTCATCTTAACTCGGGCTGGAGGACAGAGTTAATTGAAGAGGATTCTTGGGAAGCTTAAAAACACGGTTGGAACCTGGAGGTGTGTACGAGACATCAAGAGACCCAGAGTGTGGGAGTTTTGGTCTTGTTTATAACCGAATGCACTCGTTGACTTAGAGCACTTTTCTCAAGCACTTAGGATATCTAACACCCTCCACCTGCTTAAGAGCCTGAGTGTTTTCTCAGTCCCAGACCCTTACGGAAGATGACCAGCTGTCTTCTCCCTTCCTAAGGTCCTAGGTCCCTCATGAGACCCCTAACAGCTCCTGGTTTCAATTCCACACACAGCTCTCATCCCCCCCACAGATCTGACCTTTCCACTCTCTCTCCATGAGGCCTATGACCACTGGGCTGGACAATAGCAGGACAATCACAGTCTCATTGTCCACTCTGGTGGACGATTGAAGAGATGAGCTTACCGCCTGTGACATAATAGGGTCGTAATTACCAGCCCATACCCCAATATTCAGGGTCAGCGATCTCGTCCTACCGTCCATCGTGAAGACAATGTCTATCTCAATGAAGACACCATCTCAGACTGAGCTCTGAATGCTTTCTGCAGGCTTTAGACCTAAAACAGTCACCTGTTGTCCTGCATAGAAAGACAAAACGCAGGGTGGAGTTGAGGACAAAAGCGGATCGGGCATTGTGTTGGGAAGCGAATGAATTATGGAATTCTACAAGGTATGTGTGGCGGTTCATGAGCATTGAAAGATGTTCCAGGCCGGACAAAAGGACTTCAATTAGATGCATGTAATCTGAGGACGTTCGGTTAGACACGTAAAGAGGTCTGATGATACTTGCGTCAACATCGGTGGATTCTATTCAGATGACTGCAAATAAATAAATAGCGGACAAATAAGTAAAACTGCAGGAAAAATAAATAGAAACATGAGGAGAAGTGGAAAGAAAAGAACGAGGCAATGGGGGGCAGGAAAATGAGAGAGAATGAAGCTTCAGTACTGGGTGGTCTTCAGAGTGTGTGTGTCCTCTTGGAAATTTAACACTGACTTAACTGTGCCAGGTTATATTTCTCTCCTCACACACACAAGTGAAGTGAGACACTTTCCATCTATATCTCTCTCGGTTTCTGTCCATTTTTCTCCATCACATCCTTGCTGTCATTCATTTATGCAAAAAAAATACATAAATAAATCAAAATTTGTGAATACATTTGCAAAAAATGGGGAACTAGGAATTTATTCATTAAGAGTGCACATTTTAGTACATTATATTTTTATATCCAGCATTTTTTTATTAAAATATATTCTTAAAATCCAGCTAGTGCTGCTCATTTCACAAATTAGAAAATGTGAAAATGATTAGAATTTGAGCATATTGGACAATCTGGCTGCCTCTCGAAAGAAAAAAAGAAAATCTCTTGAGCAGACACACACACATCCACCCACATACACACACAGACTCACTTGCCGAAGGCAGTGAAAGTGAAGTCAAGACTTGTGGGTTTGCGTGAGCTAATGGCTAACATATTTATGACACTTTTATGATGTTGGCTTATCTCTGAAGCCGCTGCTCAGGAGGATCAACAGCGGCTAATCCACCTCAACACACACACACGCCCGCTCACACACTCACATTCACATTATTTCACAAGTTACCAGGTTCATGACATTTATGTAGTTTACAGCCTTTTATGCAGGTCTTTGAAGAAATGAATTGCGACTGGTTTGATTCATAACAGAATATAGACTGTTAATATGTAAATATGATCTATATTACATTCTACGGAATGTATTTTTATTTACATATTCACATTTCAACAAATGTCCATCTCATACTGTGCAGTATGCTGCGTATATACGTTACTTGCACAAAATTCCCCATCTCTCAAACACTGCTTTCACTCTTATCTGATGCTATGCCTGAACGAGCTGAGAAAGAAGTACAGCGAAAAACAGAACGAGAAAAAGAAAGACGATTATCATCTCTGCCCTCCAGCACGAACACTCCAATTCCCTCATTGATCGGTTCCCGCCTTCTTCTGCTTATTAATTACATCTGCAGTGACTGATATACCTTGATCCACTCACTGCATGCAAACATTCCTCATAGCCGCAGCGTGAGTGTGTGAGATGATGCCGTGATTGATGTGGCTCTAACCCCTGAGAAGCTCGTTTGTCAGCGAGGGGCCAAGCTGCGTCAAAGCTTACTGGCTTTAATCTCCATATATTCTCCTAGGTTTTATTTATCGCTCTTCTGTCTGTCTCTGCTTCAACGTACCCTTCCCTTGCCCTCTCTCGCTCTCTGATCCCCACAAACCTGTCAAAAGTTTCCTCTAACTTTTCTAAAGGCAGTCCCAAGGTCTTACCGAAGTAAGGTATGGAGGTACAGCTAGAGGCGTAACATACACAAAGGACGTGTGTTAACCTTTAAGTGCGAGAGCTCCGCTCTGAGGTAAATTATTACGTGGCCATCTGCTGTACAGAAGAGTGTGTGTGTCTCTGGGTTTTATATATAGAGAGCTGCGTAAAGCTTTGAAGGAAAGGCAGAAGGGGGCAAAGCAGCACAGACAACAACTCCAGGGTAGGTCTTTCTGAATCATATCAAGATCCCAGCCAGTGGTTCGGATCTGATAGACAGAAACTCCACCTACACACACTCGCTGCATTTCAGGAAGTTCTTTTATGAAGGGTTGGCTCAGGCAGGTGACAAGAAAACACTCTTTTCTCCGCTCAGGCCATGGTGGGGGTAGGGACAGTGCAGCAGCAGGGATGTAGAGGTGAAGTCTCTCTGAAATGCAGCTCATTGTCTTGTCTACTGTCCTTTGAGGAGAACGGGCAGCTGAGAGAGGCAGGGGGCCAAACGTCTCACATTCCTAACAATTCCTGCATTGCAAACAAGGAGGAGCTGCTTTGCAATGTGTGTGTATGCGAAGGCTAGATTCATCTGACAGATACAAATTCAGCCATTACTCATCCTCATGTCGCTAGGATTAGATATCTATGAACGTTATGTAGTTAAATGAGGTACAGACCACAATTTAAGCAATTAAGCAATTGAGGAATTTTCTTGAAACCTACTGTATCAGACATTTTAAAAGACTATGAATATAGTCAATATAAAATATAAATCCAATAAGCTATGACTACAAACTCTTTTAGTGGTGGAGTCATCACTATGGTGGAGCTATTTTACAACAATGCTATCAGATGCTATTACTATGGTACTTTAAAAAATGCTATGGTACAGATATGGAATTTACATGGTAATTTGTGGCATTTGGTAATATGGCAGTAGTACAATACTTTTTTATATTTATTTTATTTTAGGGCATAGTATATTAATATACTTCCAAAAATATGGTACTACTAAAGTAAAACCTCAAAAACCATAGCAGTATCGTTTTACATCCCAGGTCAGAAAATGACTTTCTCCTCACTTCTCCACATTCTCCTTGACTTTATTCAGGTTTCTCTCACTCTCACTTTCTCAAGCCCTTGTTCTTTTTTTCATCACTTTCACTTTTTTTCTCTGTTTGTGTCTTTTTCCACTTCTCACTCGTGGTCATAATTGCTTCGCTTCGGAGGGCGCAGAATCTTTGTCCCCTCATTGCAAAGCCAACATTTTTCCCCTCACTGCAAATGCTCTGGCCTGCAATTGCTTTTCTGGCACTTCATAAACCACCCCCTTCAGCCCTGTCTGTCTCTTTCAACACATCTCACAGGCAGGATTACTCTTACAATCATTAGCAAATAGCACTCGCTTCAAGCAGGCTTGGCAATGGGCTCTCTCTGGACCGTTATATTAAATTCTGCAGAAGGGGTCGGGGCGGTGCATTCGGCGTGAACCCTAGCTAAGTGCTGCTCTCTTGAAGAGCTGATGCTGCCGAGAACAGGTCGTGTCCCGTCCACTTGTTTTGTTCAGCGGCCAGACTGCAGAGACTGTAAAAGGACTACTCTCAACTGGGTCTCAGCCAGTAGTGGCGGGACATGCTTTGACAGCTCATGGTGAAGACAAAAAGAAATTCTCCAAGACAATACTCCTTAAGAAATGTTCGTTTTAAAACAGAAATTACGGTTTAATTGTGGCGCTCATGTGGAAAACGCAAGTTTAAGTTTTGCTCCTAATAGAATTCAACTGTCTCTTACTGATCACTTCCTCAACTAAAAATCTAAATTTGGTGAGTTCTCAGTTTTCCCAACAGCACCTACGCTAAATTTAGTGAGCATGGACAAATGAAGTGAAGGTCTGTACGGTGCTGGCTGGTGCCAGAAAGGGTCGTGGCCTTTGGGTAGAGATATAGCAGGAGAAAGAGAGAGATAGAAAATGAGAGGGAAAAAGAGAGATAGAAAAAGGCCCTTATTGATTCTAGGAGCTTTTGACATGCTAATGTTCTCGCTGTCGGCTTCAGTCCCCCACCTCCTCTTAGCCAAGGGCCTTCAAAGGGAGGCTGCCACACAAAGACAGGGAGAATGCACTGTGCTGCCCGCTGAATGGCCGCTATTGCTTAGCGTGCAATCTGTGCCTTAAAAAAACTACCAAGAACAGCTCATGACATGGAGACCATTGCAGTGGAGAAACAGGCAGACTCTTTAAATCTCAAACAGAATGGATAAAATCTAACTGTTTGATTACATGCATCAAATCAGAGCCAAAGAAAGCAGTAACAACTTACAGTGAAAATAAGCAACATAAAGACTAGATTTTTTTCTCCCTCTCAATTGAGCCAAAATTCGGCACAGCGCAAGAATTCCTCAGACATACTGAATGCACATGCGAAGGGTTATGGGTTGTGGTTACTGTGAGTGTATGCGGCCACAGGCTCGTGCCTCCGAGCAGTGGTGTGTGCGGATGAGATGGTGAGCGAGAAGAAAACATTTCTGGGTTCTCAGATTAATGTCCAGGAGAGGATATTAAAGGGTAAATGTGTCAACACCACAGCAACGATGAGTGAATTTCACTTCGCAACAGTATCTTTTTCAAGTTCCTGCTTTGTTTTCAGTCACGTGTGTTAGCTTTTAGAGGTTGAGGAGTTTAAATATAGATGGGATAAATGCATGTGTGGTTAGATCGGGAAAGTCTGTGTGTACACACACATAAATGCACTGGGAGTCTGTTGAGAGTAACATACTCAGCTTATTTAAGTAAGCCACATGTGTTAGAGGAGGCCCACAACATTGTAATCCTGTTAAAGGTCGTTCACACGCTAAGAGAAGTGTGCGCATGCTAATTGTAAAATGCATGAGTTTGGTTCCTTCCTAGCTGATCGGTTTAAACATTGTGTTTTATTAATCTTCTGTGTAGTGGGTGTTTAATGTTGTATGATGTATAAATGGAAGGTCACTTTATCTGCATGAAAAAAGAACTTCTCGGATTACAGTCTTCTTTCTAGTGAACACTTGGAATACACAGGTTTCATCTCGTATCACCTGCTCAGAACATGACAGGACATTGGTATTATTACTGTGCAATGTTGAGGAAGCCATCTAAAACTTTATCTTGCCAAAGTGCAAGTTACTCATGATTTAAAAGAGGCAAAATTACAGTCAAGCTCCCCTTAAAAAGAGAGAGAGAAAAGAAGTTTGCTACAAAGCAAGCTACTAACAAAAAAGTAGATAAATACACTGAAGCTATTAGAAAATATCCTCAAATTATGATACATTTTTAAAAAATACTTTTTTATTATATTATAGTCAAAACGTATGCAAAATAACAATAATGAAAAATATTCCCACTTAAATTATTAAAAAAGGAAATTATTACACCTATAAATATTCAGAAATAAATCAATTAAGCTTAAAAAATAACTTTTTTTTTTACTTGCTAGTGTGTTTGAAAATTGCTTCAGTTTGTGATTCAATGTGACAGCAGTACAACACGTTGTCAAGCTAAACTGCTACTTGTTAAAAAAGTTAATGAAAATTTGCTACCAAAAAGCTGCAATGTTTTGAAATCCATTAAGTTACTGTCAAACTAAAAATGTAGCTAAGCTTTTTCTCCTCTAGGACACTTAATTACTGTGATTTCACAGTTACGGTCTAGTGAGAAAACCTTCTAAGCAACAACATGTAGCTATATTTCAGTGCTTCTATATAAGGCTTCCATTTCTATGTTTCAAAATTCCTTGGTGAGATTTACTTCTACAGAAGTGCTTCAGCAAATGATTCTCTTCTCTTCATCTTTCCCTCCTGCTTTCCTGTGTCTTTGCCTCAGCGCTAACAAAGACATAAAGTCAAAACTAATTGCGTTCAGTAGAAAACCAAGTGGCTTTTTCCACAGCAGCTGGTCTGAGAGAGACCAATCCACTCTAACGAAAACCCCAGGAATGGAATAAACCCTCAAGTCTAATGGCGAGCATTAGATTCAGCCATGCTTCAACCCCTCCAAATAATTACCAGTATTAATGTGCATTGTGAAGTCGCCGCGCTGACCCCTCCGGGCTAATCACTAGTGTTGCCTTGCATTGTGGAAACAGGTCTGCCGACCCCCAAAATAATCCCATTACTAAGTCTGTCCTTTCTCCAGCTCCCGTTCTCGCAGACACACTCTCAGCTAATTGACATCTGTTAACTGACGTCCTATCTAGAAGTGCCGAGAGAGAGTTTTGCGAAGAGCACTTCAGTCAGGAATCCCTGAGTATGCTGCCGAGTATGCATGTTTGTGCAATGGAGAGTTCAAAAAGTGCTTTTGTGTGCATCTATTAATAACATTTCTTTCATTCACGTTTGCATATTTACCTAAGTGAGAAAACACTGAGTCACTTCAGTTCTTGTCATTCACAGTGCGGAGAAAGGTTTGTCATTTACTTCGAGTTGCTTGCAAGAAGATTAATTTGTGACATCAATCATCATGAATCAAACCATTCATATTAGGCCTTCATAAACACTTCATTAGTAGAAAAGAACAACTGCATTCATGGGCTCCATCTGGTGCATTTGTAAAGAGGAAATTTTGGCAGCGTCCTAAACAAACCCAAAGACAAAGACGCGCAGCAGCCGTACTGACTGTAAAGTTAACCGTGCCCCTCATGCATAAAACAGGTCAGCAGTTTCAACGACTCTTTCAGAAGAAAATGATGGCTTGGGCCTTCCTGCCTCTGACACAAGCTCAGGCTGACCTATGACCCTTTCTGGGTGGAAGCCAACTTATGTATGGAGCGGGAAAAGAAAGGAGCCAGACACTAACTGATGGGGAGGATCGCATAAAGTAGCTGGGTTGGGCGCTCATGTCCAACGTTGATGGACATCTTGTCAAATGAACACAAACCCTTTGGCATGAAGCATGTGTGGAGAGCAGTGTCTAAATGGATGCTGGGTTAATCAGAGAGAATGGGAAGACAGACCCTCGAGCAGTGAGTCAATAAGGCTCATCCACTCTAAAAGATATGTACCCTGGCATGCGGACGCTGAAATAGCGCTGTCCACACTGCTGTACCGGTGATGCTAAAGGAGATCTGTGCTCAGCTCAGCTCATCTGATCTAACGGATCCAGACCGCCAGTAATGAATGTGCGCCAGACGGCGTAATTAAAATATAATTAAACACCAGAGAGATGAGACTAGCGCTATCAGAATTTCTCAAAAGCGAACGGGGGCTAGTTCGCATTAGCAAAAAATGCTTAGTGTGTAGTTTCAACAGAAATGCTGTATTTATCAAGGCCACTGGATAGTTTCTACTTAACCTGGGTATTTCAAACATTTTGCCTTTATGTTGTTATATACCATGATACTGACCAATCTGAACAAAGTGGAGACAGCAAAATTCCTGGAAAGCACAAACAAGAGCATATGAATAAACTGTTTGGCTAGTTCCCATCAACATGTCGTTTCAGCAGTCTGTGAATTTATCTATGACAAAATATTGAGATTAAGTGACAATATCCAGAAATGTTACCTCACAAAATTGTACATTCATGTTATTAGAATACTACGGAATTTAGAATTTTGTACTGTTGTTCTAAATGATTTGTGTAGTCAAACACCACTTGAAGTGGACATTTCCTAGAACCAGCATCTGGTCACCCTAATTTACAAGATACTTCGATAGCGTACAGTGGCAATATCAAATTATCCTTCATAATCATAATTTGTCTCCTCATCTCAGTCCTTAAATAGCATTAGCATGGGTGCTAATCTGCATTAGCAAAACAGTCACAACAATCTATGCTGAAATGTTGTGAATTTATCTGTTATGTTAAAATATCAAAATTAAGCTTAAAATATAAGAATACAGAAATTAAATTCCAAAGGTACAGCTTGCGTCAGAAGACCGTGGTACTTTGTATGCTGTGATGTCAATAACCTTTGAACGAACGCTAAAAAGGGTCTCATTTTTGACCTTAACTTTATTAGCATGAATGCTAACAGTCTGTTAGAGAGGGACCGTCACCTCTATCTCTCACCCTTCCCACCAGTTCTGTCCTTCAGGCCGTTTTCCGCCCCCGTTGCATCCATCACAACATGACAACTGAAGGGCTGCGAGCTGTCAGGGGAGCTTCCGTATGGGAGCACCGGATGATGATAGACAGGAAGAGGTCAAGGAGAACAACACACACATGAGCAAGTAATTGCACACATACAGAGAGCAAGAGAGCGACGCAGATAGACCGAAGCGTCGGAACTCTGCATGCGAACTGCGAACGTCAGACTCTGCCAATTCAAAAGATTTGGATTTAATCACGCGAATCATATTATCCAAATTATTTCAAACATATACAGCACGCTGCCATGATCACAGAGCGAAGAGGATGGACTTAACCTTCGCTCGCTCTTGCTGAAAGGACGAGCCGCCCATTGTCTTCGAGAGACAAGTTTGCTGGCTTTGCATTTCACGGACGAAATATGCAAATAATGTATTTGTTTGATATCAAAGGGCACCTCTCTCCATCTCTCTCTCTATCTCTCTTTCCTGGGACAGCTGACAGTCCATTCAGGGGACGATGGAGGGGCTCATAGCGGAGAACTGAGGAGGATCGTGACAGGAATCAACATATGTGCTTGCCATCAAAAGGAAAAAGGAAGTGATGAATATTCATAGGTAGGAGCATTTTGGCAGGCGGCGACTATTGTTTAACAAAGAAAAGAGCAAAAACGACTCACAGCTGAGGATGATGAGTCTCATACACCTGCTCATAATTATGACAGCAATGAGATACACATGCAAGCTTTTTCTAATTTGGCACACAAACAACCGCATACAGGTGCTAAGGTGCAAAGTTTACACAGGGAAAAAGCTGTACCTCAACAATAACACATGAGAGCCAGATCAATAGCGCTCCTCAAGTACACCAATTTGCTTAATGTGTGATTAAAGCTAAAATGTACTTTTGCTCGCTAAAGTCGATGCAAACACCGTTCTCTTGAGAGTCTATCTCATTGTACATACATAAATAATGTCTTGTCAAGCATCGTTTTTCCTTCCAGTTACACAAGCCGCTGTCTGTTCTGATTCAAAGAGCAGTGTTTCATATTATCACACCTTCCCATCATGCTCTAGTTTTCAAACCCTTTATCCTTTCTAATTACTTAAATATGCGTGAGCTGTTTTACATTAGCACCCATTAAAAAATAATGCGGCAGCACCGTGGTTGAATGATGTATCAGATGGTCATTTGATATACATTATCGTATTTGTACTGCATGGTACGTCAAAAACACCATGGTATCACTTACCAAAAAGTATTATCGTAATGCCATAATTTATTAGATAAGCTATTACCATGTTTTTTTGACATTTACCACTTTTACCACTTGTTACTGTGGTGCGATGGCTTTGACATATACTATGGTGCAGACATTTATTTACTATGATGATACTACTATGTACCATGTGATTATAACAAAATTACCATGGTGCTACCATGTTTTTAAGGCCTTTTTGACATTTAGTACCAATATACTACTATGTTTACAAGATACTATCTATCATAAGTATATGTTTTTGTAGTAATACCATATTAGCTTTTTAGGGTGTATTAGTCAAAAGAGCTAAAAACTCACTTGAGTTTGGTTGGATTTTTCTCCTGTTTCACTAAACTACGTCGACAGTGTAGTGAAACACTGAGAGTGGGCTGTCATTCTCCATTGCAGCATAGCACCTCAGCGGGCTTTTACACGTCTCCAGCTCGCCGGACGCCCACTAACAAGCGGAGATTTCCTCTCTGTCCTCACCTCCTACTCAACACAGCAGATGAGCAGTGAGAAAACAACAAACTCTTATAAAGAAGAAAAGACACCAAATCCTCTGGCCAAGTCTCCTCTTCATTCACCAACCGAACGGCGGCTGTTTTGTGGCCTTCTCTCGCTCTTCTGTTCTTGGACCTGTCTGTCTAGGCTGCAGCTGTCAAAATTTTGACGTCTTAATAAATCTCGGCCATGACCCCCGTCTCTCGGGGAGGAGAGGAGGATAAAGCCAGGGGTCACCCCTGACCCCGTCTAGTGTTCCTCTCCTCTCGCCCCCATCCCCGATCACGACATCCCAACAATTGGGGAGAGGTTCCCATTGAGGCCTTTTGGGGTATGGGGGCTTGTATCCCTTATCTTCAATGGGCTTTTTTCACAAGGTCCTCAGGACACCCCATTGAGAAATTTCTCACCCCCTCTGCTGCACCCTCACATTGAAGGTGAACCTCTGCATCCCTCCCCTGGCCTGGGCTGCACACACAGACTTATTAAACTGACAGTGACTTGCATCTGCATGCTGGGAGAGAAAGCCACCTTTTGAACCCGCTTCAATGAGGAAACAACTGGCTGTTGCCTTGCTGAAGACAGCATGTGATGGCTTAATCAGCTATTGATGACAGTTTTCAAGCTTCAAAAAGTATATAAAGAAGATGGTCTAAGTTTCATAAAAATAAACAATCTAGGTTTACTGAAATCTGGATTTTGGCCACAAAATACTTTTGAAACATAAAATATGAATTGTGATTAATTTTTCACTGGTTCTTTTTCATATTGGTACCAAAGCTCAACTATACATATATGTATTTTTTCTTTTTTTGCTGGTCAGTATTTTTAGCAAAGCATTTTCTATACATTTTTATTACATTCTAAACAGACATGCAAGATCAATAAATGTAAAACTGGCCTTAAAGAGCAATGAGTGATGGTTTTGTTCAACTAAACTGAAACCCTTGGCCAGGAGGCTATCCTTATATTTCAGTCCTGCACCGACAAGTACCCAAAAATTAAAAAAATTATCCACTACATACCACCTTTTGAGACTTAAAGGTTTTTTTTGTATAATTGATGTGTGAGATGGAAAATGAAACCTGAAAACCCTTGCCGATGCCAAACAACAGAAATATTAAAAAACACCCATTTCCAAATATCTCAGAGTAATGAAATCATCATTGCAAGCCCTGAAGTGATTTAAGTAAAACGTTCCACCAAATGTCTGTGTGGAAACGCCGTTCTGCTCCCTGTAAATTACAGCCTCTTTCCTTCATTTCAACATATCTGAACGGCAAAAGAGAGCAGAGGGAGAGAGAAGGAAAGCTAAGGAGCAAGTGGGGAACCCGGCTGCTGCCAGCGAGCTCTGCTAATAAAAGAGTGGCCAAGAAAAACGGCCAGATCTCTGAGAATGGCCTTTCTCAGTGTACCCCCTTCAACCACCCACACAAGCACATCCACTGAGAGAGATCGCCTGCGGTGAATGCCGACTGCCCCCCTTGAGCCCGCAGGAGCCCTAAATTACAGCCCGTATTTGTCATGCAATTAGCCCGCTGAGATAGCGCTCATAAATAAAGGCTGTTAGACTGGCCAGTGGGCCGTTTATCACCCTGCTCAAGCGATGACCCTCTCCTGGACCAGACAGAAAAGAAAGAAAGGGCGTGCTCAAACTGTCTACATGTCCACGGGATCTTCCTTTTTGCCTGCACTGACCTCAGCATTACCCCAAACAGTATATCACCGCTTTTTCCATGCCGTATGGCCTGACTACGGACACTGGGAATCAAAGCCGGAATGGAGAAAGAGAAACGGCCCTCTGGTGACAGAAGCAATCTATCTGATCCTCTCCTTTTCTTCTTTTATCTCTCCTGATTTTCAGTGTTTTGCCAATCACGTCTTTTCCCTTTAATGTGAATTGAAAAACATCGCACATGCTCTTGAGAGATAGCAAAGGAGAACGAGAGCAAAAAGGGTATGAGAGCCTTGGCCCATGATCTAATTAAGCGGATTCTGCTCATAAACCACACGGCTGTTGCTCCAACAAAATAATTAGCGCCAACGTTTCACATGCACAAATCCACAGGGAGGTGTTTTGATATCAAACAGGGCGATTCATAATCATAACCAGACCTCTCGAATAGCAACACTGGCTTAATCCACAGTGGTCCGCCGAGTACCCAGCTGTCTACATCTTAGTAAACTCTCACATCCCTAAGGGGGAAGAAGTTCATCTGGGTCAGCTTCTCTTATTATGATATCATCTTAAATTATAGAATGTATCACTGATGGGCGATCAGATTTTTTTTTAACCTTCCATATGGGAGTTGCTAAATCTCGACTGGTGAAACGCTCTGTTGGAAAAATATTGAACCTAGGGAGTTATCTGAGCTCTTACCTTGGCATGTTCCTCCATGTTCCTCATAGCCAGGGTTACACAAACAGTTTCCAATAGGCACCAACCATTCTCCGTCTGCTCCACAGTACATTTTAGGGACCTCACGTTCCTCCGAATTGTCAACACAAGATCCGCGTACCTCCACTAGTGATGATGTGTCCGCCCCAGTGGTGGTGTCTGGAAACTGGGCCAGGTTGCGTACGGTGAGAGGGCATTTCTTATAGAAGATCCGTACGGATACCAGAGCGATGCAGGCTCCCACATCCTGGAACGCCAGGTAGAAGCCCTTCCGTGTCAAAATTCCCACATCCCGCACTTCCGTGTTCAGCTTCATGATGCGATCTCCTATGTCCACCTGCGTGAAGCTTTCGTCGGCCGCGATGGTGTCGATTTTGGTAAATTGGTTCTCTCGAATGTACCGCTCTTTGTCATTGTTGGACTCGTAGTAGTAGAGGTTAAAGGTTTCCTTGCAGGTTCCCATGACTCCTGGCAAGCTGTTGCAGTCACGCAGAGTGAATTTGATCTCGATGTAGACGCGCTGAGCTCCGCCACGGGGGATCCAGTCTGTACGGAGCCAGTTGTTCTGGCTGGGTTCCATTACGTTGCATACCTGGTAAGTCCTGATTGGCGTATTCTTCTCATCCATGATGCTCACTTCTTCCCACTGTGAGAGAGACGGGGGGAAAGATAGAGAGGTAAGTAGGCCTATAGAAATTCTACTGGGGAGACTTTTGTCACAGCAGGTGCACACAATTCCAGTCCCGGTGCTGGAGATGTTCCACAGACCAACAGCTGCAATGATGCAATGATTTCATTGATTACGATATGATAATGAGAATTTAATCACACATCTGCCAGATTCTGTGCACTTATGTGCATGTGCTGCTCCAAAAATTAAAGAGACCGTTCACTCAAAATGCAAATGCCTGTCATGTTGTAGCAAACCCTTATGATTGCCTTTCTTCTGCAGAACACAAAACAAGATATTTTAAAGAATATTTCTGTTGGATTTATCTTTTGTTTTTTGACAGAAAAATAAAAGCCATACAGGCTTAGAAAGGACATGAGGGTGAGTAAATGATGGCAATTTTTTTCATTTTTGTTTGAACAATCTCTTTTGAACAAGCATAATAAACTCTTTGGCCATTAAATTATCATTGTTTTTGGCATAATACGTTTCTTCAAAGTGCTATTAAAATCGATTACTGTACATCAGAATAGCAAGCAATATTTAAGCATTCTAAATGTTTCAAAATCAGCCATTTTGGGAGCTAGTTTATGTGGCAATGTGTAAAATGATTGGTCACTGTTAGTAAGGGAAATATACTAGCCTAAAAAACTTGAAAGTAAGGCCAAAATATGGTTTTCACTAATAATAAACACCCTAGCACATAAACCAAACAAATGCAGTACCCAGCAGCATTTACAAGAGCGCCGTGACTTCCTGGTCACTATTAATCCCATATTAGGCCATTGTAAAACTATGGGGCCTAGCGCTTGACGCTTCCTGCTGGTAAGAGTTTCAAATGAGACGTTTGCAATGCAAGAGTTTTGAAAAGGCCTGTCACGATCTATGACGTTGTCTTTTCTTCTCACTTTTTTACTCTTTGTAAGTTGTAAGTGTAGAAATCCCAGCTGTCACACCGATAAAGCTATACGCTCGGCCCGTTTTGCGTGAGGGAGGGGGCCCTGTCGGGACCCTGTCAATCAAATAGGTCGATGAGATAAAGCAGCAGAGGGTAAGGGGACCACATTTCCTCAAATGCCAAGTTCACCCTTCAAGCTGAAACCAACCAAAGCGGTGCGGAGACAACAAGGAAGCCTAATTGTGGCGGAATCAATCAAATTGCTTATAAATAACTTCACATATGCTCAAACTTTCAAACGAAATATTTGAATAAAACAACTACATAACATTTTGGTAAACGGTATATATAGATGTATCCCATTTTAAATACTTTTAAAAATGTTGGTTAGAATACCCATTTTACACTTATTGCATAATATAATTAATAACAGTACCCCTTGCAATAATACTGACTGAATCCAAGTGCTTAAGCTAATTACACATTTAAATGCATAATAATTATAATCAAGTATGAATAGTGTGAAGTGTGGCCAAAAAGTTAAACTAAACCTTTTTATATAAATTGCATTATGTGTGTGTTATTAAATTAACTGTTACTGAGTAAACACTGTCCTTTCCAGAGGAAAATATATATTAACACTTCATTATCTTAACACTTCAATTTTTAAACATCAGCACATAGCCTTAATACTGTACTCAGCCTTACTGTAACAAGCTTGATTGTTGTACATGAAAAGTACAGTACTTTAGAAGCAATAGAATATTCTCGAATTTTAAGATGCCAACTCATAAATGATGTACAGAAAGAAACATTATAATTATGAAGCATAAAATTTCTAAATGAATTACCCTAAGCACAAGCACTTAAACTCAAGTCGTTTCTCAGTCTGTATGAAACATCAAATTATAAGAACAAAACCATTTAATCTGTCAGGAATTATAATTACGGATGTTTGTGTAGGTTTCATTAGTCTTCTGTGCTTCATCTATGCACTAATGCAGAAAATACTGCTTGCATACAGTGTGATGCCTCTTAAGCCGTTTTCCATCATTTTTTATTGGGTTTTTGGCACAACATGAGGCCTTAGCTATCCTGTGCCCAAAAAAAGGTTCTTTTATTTCTCTAATCTGCTTTTTCATGTGCAAATATGATTTTCAAGACAATAAACACCTTAAAGAGTTGGCAATAGAACACAAATTTAAAAGTACAAGCAACATTGTCTGTTCTCTGTAGACTTACCCCTCCTTCCGTCGGACTTGCAACCCATTTCAATTCTCCTTGCACAGTTCTCGAGTCCAGCAGAGTCACTGCAGAAAGACAAAATGCCATGAGTCTCTTCAGGTGCATCATCAACCTCCTTATGACTACATCAAACTACCTCTTAAGTCACAACTTGTTTCTGTTGATGCCTTTTGTTCTCAACTGCACAAAGTTATTACACTTTCCATTTTCTCAATGCACACCGATTTATAGTCTATTTACTGTATTTAGTTAAATAACACAAATTCATATTTGGCCAACATACACGTAAGTATTTTATCAGTTTTGATTGTAGCGTGATTATGTATTGTTTTAATCAGTATTCTAGGTTGGCTATTGTCCAAGCAAAATTGGGTCCTTTGAGAGAGGAAAGTAATCAGTGCAAAGAACATGCAAAGAATACATAAAAGGCTTGTGCTCGCATTTTTTTAAGAGATTCAGAATTTAAAATGAGCAGACGCAGTAAATAATAATTATATATATATATATATATATATATCGAATTTGCTTTTCTGTGGTGTTTTTATTCCACAACAAAGCCCTAGTATAATTCAAATTAAAAGCGTGCAGTGTAATGCGACATTACCGAGAATTACTCGATTGAGTCTGTAAGTCCTGGCTATATTATACTGTTTTGTGCGCGTCTCTAAATTTCTTCAGTTTCACTTGTAAAAACACTTCAGGTAATAAGTCGTGAATTACTTATATTTTCCTTTCTGGTCATCCATGCACATTTAATGAAATATGAATTAATAAATAAATATATGTGCGACAAAAAATAATACGTTCCAACAAAATTAGAAATTGGTTGAACCAGGCTGTTTACTCTCAACAGAGTCCGAGTTTAAACTGCGTTTGATAAAAAAAAAAAAAAAACACCTTAGTCTTTCATTAGGTCTGCGGATTCGGGAACCACAGACACTTGGAGATCCCCAAAGGGACTTTCGGAGAAAAAAAATTATAATTCCTTTTCGCTGACGGGATAAAGTCTCAAAATAAAAAACAAAACAAAAACAGATGGCAAGCATACACTGTGCCACTTTATACCGTCCCATGTCGTAACCCAAACAACAACAACAAAAAATAACTCTTGGAGAGATTTTCCCTTGATTTGGTAAATCCTTACCTTCATTAGGAGGGTAGACCCGTGCGGTTAATGCGAAAGTCGGTATCCAGATTATTAGCGCAAAAGTCGCTGTGAACACAAGCGCAGCCATTAGTGTCATATCGTGTGCGTCTCCTCCGCTCCGCGAACGGACCGAAGTTGCGTCTGTCCCGGTGGAATTAGCGTTTGAGAGTGATGCACAGACCGCAGCTGAACACCGCCGAGGGGCGGATCTTTACTGGCTGACGCGCCTGTCACAGCGAGACACCAAAAGTCAACAGTCTGTCCATTCTGGTAAACAGCCAGCCCATTTTCAGGTGTATAGTAAGTGAAGAATTGAATAAGTATAAAAAAGTCTTTCTTCTTTTAGTCTTTTGCGTATCCCACGCTCGTTTGTGTAAGATAACGCAGTGCATGTGTGAAAGAGAACGCGCGAGGAAAAAGAAAGCTCGGCTGTTGTTAAAATGCTACTTTTACAAACAGAACATGGTCCGGAATATATTTGAAATAGCGTGATCATAATTATTATAGTCCTATGCGTCATATAAGTCTATATGGAACGTGCAAGTCATTAAAGTTAAGCTAAACAGCCACATTTTGGGAAGAGCAAGTGCGCCGTCTAGTGTTTGCAATTCAGACTGTCTCTTATTTACAACACTCAATCAAAAGTCAAGTTTCTAAACTTGCTAGGTCGTGTATAAATACAACTATCAGACAATTTATTCAGGGGAAACGTAGTACTCCAATAATTATTATTCAAACATTAACAATCATAAAATATAAGAGAGAAACCATTCCGGCATCCTGTCTAAACTGTAGTGCTTAGAGTTGCTACAATTTCAGTAGTGTAGCCTACTAAAGACCAACTCATTTTTGCAAATCGTTTTTTTAACAGTTAATTTCAGTAGGATAAAAAAACGAATCAGCCATTATTTTACGGTCTTGGCACAATTGAGTAATTCCTGGAGTGACACGTTACGTTTAAAGTATAGTGCCGTATTTTATTAATTTTTTCTTGACATAGGCCTATAAGCATTAACTGTTCATGTCCGAACGATAACCGTTTGGGCTGATTAAGATTCGAGATTATTGTTCAGAACGGTTTTGTGAACAGGATCGTCTATCTTTTTCGTTCGCAAATCGGGCGTCGCTATTCAGTAGTATGTGTTGCTGCAAAGACTAAACGTTATTAAAAGTTAGGGTGAGACCCTTTAAGCCTTTATCAACTGGACGCCTACACTTCATGACCTCTCCTGCCCCTGTCAATCAATCGTTTCACGACGCCCACAGCCAGAGCTGCGAACCAAACGCGTCCTTTCCACCGTTGAATTCCATCAATAGCAGCAGATGCGTCGATTTCGCTTCACGCTTTGCACTGACTTATTGCATGCGCCCACCTGATGAGCCAATCCACATCCTGTAACTTGGAGCGGGGCTCACTGTGTGCTGACAACTTTGACAACAGTGTGTTTGCATATGGATAGGCTGCAAGGGAGAGTAACCGATTTGAGTTATTGGAGACCGCCCTCGAGGCTGACGGATCTTAAAAAGACAAGGCAATGTTTATCCTTGAACATTAACAGTTGTAGTAACACTTCATTTTGTCTCTAAAGATACAATTCCATGGCTATAATATAGCTAGATATAGGGGTTTACTTAAATAACACATAATTATTGCATAATAGAATCATAATGAAAAAACAGACATGCTTTGGCGTCATGACTGAAAGCATGTATTTTTATCGTTATAGCCTATTTATCAGATCGATTTAATACTTATTATATGCTTAACGATAACCTCAATGTAAGCTGTATATACAAACCACTGAACCATTGTGGTGTACTGTAGTTTTTAATTAATTTACAAATTTGTTTAATTTTTATATTTATTTAATGTTTATTGTGTTTAATAATGACTAAAAACTACTACTAATGTTTCAAACATATATATATACAGTATATATATGTGTGTGTGTGTGTGTGTGTGTATACTGTTAATATGGTTACTATAGTTAAACTATGGTTACCACAAATTAACCATGGTTTTGCTATACTAACTGTACTTTAACCATGGTATTTGTAGTAAAACTGTAATCAATATGCCACAAAATGGTTACTACAGTTTTACTGCAATAAATCCATGGTTAATTTTGTAGGGTTGTATGGTTGGTTTGTAGTCTCTGATAGAAGGTGTAAGCTTACTAAATATTTACAAAAAACTAAATTTACAGGTCAATGTTCAACATTCTTTAAAGGAACTTCCTTCACTTAACATTTGTTGAGAACTTTTCAGTTTCAGGCCCCATTTTATACCCTATTCATGGAAAATGCCAGATGGTAAAAAAATGCACTTTTAGTCAAG
Organism: Enteromius viviparus; assembly: GCA_032353835.1. Taxonomy (NCBI): domain Eukaryota; kingdom Metazoa; phylum Chordata; class Actinopteri; order Cypriniformes; family Cyprinidae; genus Enteromius; species Enteromius viviparus. The sequence goes on along the minus strand of JAUCNO010011873.1, from coordinate 18,208 downwards.
TGTTCACTTTAAAGAATGTGTCTGGTAAAAAGCTGCTGGTTCAAAGTAAGGCCTCAGTGGATTGGATGGAGACTTGAAACATGTTCAGTCAGCTTCTCAGACTTTAAGATTCAAGATTCGTCCATCCACAGCTAGCGTTTCCTGTTTATGTATAGGCCAGAGGAGCTACGTTTTTTGTTCTTCTCCATATACATTTGGGGCCTCTCTGGGATCTCTCGTTTTTAATAGCATTAGGCTGAGGAGCAGGTGACGTCCGAGACTTAGTCTCTAGGGCCATGATCAAAACGCTTTGTGGCGACGCCGTTGCTCCGGCGAAACCATCTCGGCCAGCATAATGAAGTCGGGAGGAGCATCTGGCGTTCCGAGATGGGCGCCCAACATCGATTGTCACTCAGTTTGACGAAGAGAATGGCGTTTTATTTTCTCGATCTGCACGAAAGACTGCGCAATCATAAAGGCGCAATTAGCCAAGGAGGAGGCGGTTCACTTTTAGGAGTTTCGGCCAATCGCTTCTGCTCATATCGGCGAAAGCCTATTGATCGCGTTATAGCCAGTGGGCGTGGAGTCGCCACAGGCAGGGGTGTGTTTGTGCGAGGCTTTGCTCTGGGTCGTTGTGTTTGGTCATTTGTGTCACAGTTTTTTTGATTGATTACCTTCAGATCATTTTCCATTCTCTTTCTGGATTCTCGGGTCTCCTGACTGAATTCCCTGAACGGCGCCCCCACACTCGGTTTTGTTCTCCGAGCCCCAGATGGCATCTGCCCACACATCTGTATTGTGCGAAGCTAACACAGGCCTCCAGACAGAGTGCACCCGGGACCCTCAAGGGACACTGTGCGGTCTGTAATTGCCAACTTTGAGCAAGACAACGCTCTTCTACTTTCTGTACTCCCCTCGTTCTGGCCTCTTTCAGAACCTTCCAAACAACGAACGCTCATATCCGACGGAACTCAGCGCTAATGCGTACATCCTGTGCACATGCAAACATTGTACGTGTGATGGATTGGTTAAAACGTAGTAGAGGGAATGAATGCAGGCAGGCCAAATTAAAAGGACGGGCTCAGCAGTCTGAAGAAACGTGTGGGTGTTTGTGATTGAGAAACAAAGAACCGAAGGAGAGCTTTGGGGTCTTCAGTTTTTTCTGTATCCCGTTAGCTCTAAAATTCAGCACAGACGGTTATTCTACCTCAGCTCGATTGAGATGTGACTGAGCCTAGTAAAATTGGAGATTGATTAGTTTTCCATCTCCAATAAAGATGTACGCTTTTTAGATGTTTCTATAGCCTTTCAGAGGAACCAAATGAGGAGAGAAGTTTCTTTGTTGGAACGTGCCTGTCTTTCAGCAAATCCAAAAAGACCTTGCTAAGGTTTTTGCATAAAATCCTCTTTCTCCTTCTGATTAAGATGAGGAATGACTCATGGTCTCCCTTTCTCTGTCTCTATACATGATTTTCCCAAAGACCTTTTTGTTTGAGATAGAGTCCTGTTCTCTCTCGAGTATGTGAATGGATTCCAGACTCTGCAAATCAAACACAAAGCTATCAGCCCTGCTCTGTGTTCTCAACCGCTCATCCCCGGGTAGAGAAGAAATCAATGGATAGCGTAAGAGTTCCTAATCATCGGCAGCGGAGAGTCCCTGATGTTTTCCCAACTACAGCATCAGATATCTAACAATCAATGTTTCAGACACTCGAATGGAGTTTGGGCAGTTTTTATGTAAATGTTACTTACACAGTAAATGACACGCAGTCTCTACTGCTATTTGTTGTATTTGTTCTAAAGAGCAGGTCCCTCATATCCACTTCTTTTCCTTGGGTTCACTGTAGTGGTCGATAGATATGGGTTTTGGTCGATATCAGTATCTAGAAAGCAGTAGAAATTTGACCTGTCATTACTTACTTTTATGTCTTTCCAAACCTGTAAGAATTTATTTTCTCTGCTGAACAAAAAAAAAAGAAGATGTTTTAAAGAATACTGGTAAATATCCAATTGACATTCTCCATTTATTTAGTATTTTGTCCCCATACTGTAGAGATCAATGGCTACCAGTAACAGCTTGGTTACCAACATTCTTTAAAATATCTTCTTTTGCGCTTGGCAGAAGAAAGAAACTCACAAACGTTTGGATTAACTCGAAGGTTAGTAAATTATAGCAGCATTTACATTTTTTGGCGAGCACATGCAGCTAATGCATATTAGGAAATTAAATGTGCTTCCACCCTTGTCGAAAGTTCATTAAATCTAATGTAATATATAAACTAAATACAAATTTCTACAGCATCTACCCACCTATCCAATATCCTTCAATGTATCTCTCTTTGAAACGTTAAAAAGGAAAGGCTCTGTCAAGTCAACATTCAAAGTTACTTTTTAGTTACACATTACACTTACAAGAATGTATTTCATTTAAATTTTATTTTCTTACATTAAAATTCCAATTGCAATTCTGCATCCTCCTTGCTACTTTACCTCAAATTAAGGAATTTAATTTTAATTCAAATTATGAATCTTAACTCAATTATGAATTGTCCAAAATCCTGGAATACATACATACTGTAATACAACTGAATCACAGCAAATTAGATCAACTAAACTTGATAAAATTATAAAAAATATACATGCTGTTTAAAATGTATTTAATTAATAAAGAAACAAATAAAAAACACATACATTAAATTAATAAATACATTGAATGATAAATAAATGTACAAATGATCAAGTGAATGCAAATGTGGTTTGTTTGCTGATTTGATCATCTCAAATTGACATAGTTCAAAGCACTATAGAGCTTTCAAACCTCATAGGTGCAAACAAACATCGAAATCACCAATCCTAAAGTGTGGCCACCTCTCAAACGAAGGAAATTGTTGCGCACTCTTTATTTTTCCAGGACCTCCGTTGGCAAACATCCCACAGTGGTGTGGACCGAGTGCCACAGGGCCTCAAGGTTTGCAATAGCATGGTTTCTATTTGCTAATTCTTCTTCTCTTAAGAGTTTTAAATAACAGCCTAGTGCCAGCCACAACCCCGCAGCAGTAAAGCAGGCTTCAGATGTGGCGGAGTGGCTGTTTGGTGAAGACGGATAGACTGTGTAATGGCGCAGGGTGTCCTATACAGCACTTCAAAAATAAGTAGAGTCATTAGAATGGTGAAGGCATCACGGTCGGTCCCATCGCACCAGGCAGCTGTCACAACCGTACGGAGCAAAACTCAGGATGAATGAGGAACGAAATGGAAAGAGAGAGTCATCCTGACTGTAAAACACATTACAATATTCGAATACTCTAGAAAGCTCCATAACCTCTACCTCTGTGACTTGTGTGTACCATTGCTCAAATACTGAGACATCTGATCCGTCATGCAAGACTGCACTCTGCCTTTTGTCATATGACTAAGCTAACTGCCATGACTGTTTGTAACTCTAACCTTGAATTATTTCAGTGCAGCCTTATATTGCTTTGTTTAAATGTCCTCTGCCATTTGTCTGAGAGTCGGCTCCACGCTCAATGGTGCTGAGAGGTAAAGTTTGACATACAAACAGAGCCTCGCAGAGGCAGCAGGTGCTGGCAGAGAGGCAGAAAGACAGCGAGACGTTTTGTTGTTTCAAACAAGCTGCTGTGCCATTTTCAGTCCCCGCATACATAAGGTTTAGTCAAATATACTCAGTTACATTAGCATTCACAGGTATTTGTATGCATGTAGCTTTTACACACACATACTGCAATTCATTTTTCTCTCTGCTCTGTCGTTGAAAAACAACAACTAACTTACAATATCAACATATTGACGCCACGTTTACTGCTTTGATATATGTACAGTGTTGGAGATTTACACATTTTAGCATGAGGCACTCAGAACAAGTTCAGCATGTTAAATACTAAGAGACAATAAAGCAGGACACTCATTTAGCACTGAAAGAAACTGAAATAAAAGACTGTTTTAAAAAACATTTAGCATAAATGAAATCCAGATGGGATTAATAAAATTCAAGTCACTCATTCTCTTTGTGTGGACTAAAGTAATTATAATTAAACCACAACTATAAAATGTAAGAAAACCGCTGTAACAGTAACTTATTGCACTCATTAAGCTGTTTTACTCATTTACCGTGTGCGTCCTGTCAGAATTGTTCCAACTAGACTTTCAAAATCACACCGAACAGAATGCAATGTCATAATGTCAAATTAGCTAAATGCAATAACTGTGTTAAATAAATGTGATAATGTAAATACTTCTCTATTAGTCTAATTTATTATAATTAAGATAAAATCAACCTATTTATTCCCTGAAATCAATATTTTACGTGTATAAAGTTGTTCATGCTTTATATAAAAGTTTACATGTAATAATAATAATTATGCTTTATATAAAAGTTTACATGTAATAATAATAATTGTTGTTGCTGTTATTGTTGAGTAATAACTAATAATAATGTAACAGTAATTGTTAAAAAATGTATTATTCATTTATTATTAATCATTTTATTATTAGTAGTAGTAGTAATATTAGTAGTAGTAGTAAATAAAATAATAATAATAACGATAATGATGATAACTTATAGTATTAATAACTACTAAGAATATAGTAATTATTGAATAGTTTTCATTAAATAATTTGTTATCATTATTATTAGTAATAGTAGTAGTGGTAAATAAATTACATTGATATGGTGTTTCAGTTCGTGTAAACATACAAAATAGAATGCTTATAGAATCACACCAAAAACAAAACTTCAAATATATACAGACATATGCGCTAACACATAGGATCCCAGACAAGCAAACACAGACATATGGAACTGAACACAAATTCACGCACACACATTCAGACACAGATGCCAAGTAGCAAACTGACACACACACACACACACACACACACCCGCCACACACACCCGCAGAGAAGGGCGGAAGACATCCAGGTAGTGTGTTTCACCAGTGCCAGAAGCCTAATAAATCATCAGACGTGAGGCTTGAGGTCTTGAGACAGCAGTTGACTGGATCTTGGAGCGTCAGTCGCCTAGTTAGATATGTAAATATCGTGTAAAGAATTCCGTCCACAATGCCTTCTCCCATCTGTTCCTCTTGGCATATTGATTTTTAAAGCAGCGCTTGGAACATGGCAAAGCCTCGGCCTTCCAAGTCACTGCTTTAATTTGCCAGAAATTACAATAGCTACGCTGTGCAAACCTTTCATATATCATTCTATCATTATCAAGGTTTTTAACATGCTCTTTTACTAGAACAAGCTGATCGCAGCCCTTTAACACAGCTTACAGGCAAAAACACAGCTTCACGTTTAGCAGCTTAAATTATCGATTCCACTGTTGTAGAAAAACATGGAGGTGGAAAGAGAGAGGGTATTTTTGCCCCCTATTTTACTTAGTTTTAACACGGTTCAGTAGCAGTGCAGGTGAGCTGCCCAGGACTGGTCTGCTGAGATGAATGAGAAATCTATGATCTGTCTGAACGATTTCATTAAGAAAGAGAGAGATGGGGCAGCAGTGTTAATTACTGACAGTACGGCAGCACTAAGCTGCCACTGATACGTGCGATCAGAGCCGTTTTTAATTACCGCTGTCGTAAAGTGAGCCACGTTTACAGTAATAACATGATTATGAAATGAATATTACAGTGTGAGAGGAGGCATCGCCTCACACTTGGTAATATTTTACGCACTGACTGCAGTAATTAGTGCGGTAATTGTGTTGGCATGCTTACTGATAAACAAGCAAATTATTTTGGGTATTATCGTGAGCTTCAGAAAGGCCTATGATATATCTATCTAAGCTTAAATTGAGAGCACATGTGTGTTTTTATGAGAATACATCAGTGAGTGTATTCGGTTTACAGCAAGGAGAGTTATATTTTTAAGATGATAAAGGTGTGTTTGTGCGTTCAAGTGTGTCTGTGACAGCAGGAAAGGTACTAGTGAAAATAGACTTGTTGGTGGTCTTGGTCTTGTCTGGCTGTCAGCGTGCCGCCCAGTCGCACTGTGAGGTCACCCCTCGACCCCTTTGGCTCCACCGCCCAGTCGGTTCCCATGATGCCCGCTGATTCCCTTTTCAGCACCTGACCTGGCAAGGTGAAGGACTGAGTTTCAGTCCTCCGGGAGTTCAGATAAGACCGCCTCTAAAAATACCTCTCAGCAGCCCTGGAGAGCCTTGCAGTCCCGTGTGTCCCCTGCAACCAAGACATATCATTCGTTCAAAGAACACTGTCCAAACCAAGTGCAATGAAGCTTGTTTAAGTTATTTTTAGGTCCTTACAGAAAGCGCAAATCCAGCACAAAGTGACAGCGAATCAGAACATATTTGTTTAATTTTATTGCAAGATTTCACTAGATTTCATTAAGAATCAACCAGCAAAACATATATATATATATATATATATATATATATATATATATATATATAATTTTGGTTATATGCCATTAGAAGATTTTTTTATTGTTGCTATTTAATGGACATAGATAGGGTTGGTATGCTTTTTTATGCTTTTGAAGGAGATCTCACCAAGAATTTATTTATACAGAAAAAAAATAAATAAATAAATAAACCGTAATGTTGTTAAATGTTGTACAAATTTCATACATGCTTTATTATATTTACAAAAAAAAATGATGGGATATATTCTTGTGATTGTAATTATTAATATTATTGTGTATTCCTATGTCACAGGAAATCACTGTAATATACCGGTTTTCTGCTTATAGATAAATATACTTAAATGTTGGCATCAGCTTTGGGATAAACCGCTTAAGATGCATCATCTCATTTTCAGGGGAGTCCTAACTTGCTCATATCATGTCTGGTACAATATTATATTTCTAACAAACAACAAATAACAAAACCCATGTTTAACCAACAACAACAAAACATTTCCAAAACAGACAGCTCTGGTATGACAGCACTGTAAGATGATTATATATCACATGCTTATAAATTCTAGAACAGCGCAAGACTTCATTTGATTTATTGTTCATCTCTAACTCTAAAGTCTGAATGACATTTCTTGCGTCGTCTTTATTCCCCACCAGCAATTTACTCCAGGAATGCTGTTCCCTCTGCTTGGACTTCAAATTCCGCTGTTTCTCATACGCTCTTTCCCATACGCTCTTTCCCTTTGGCTTTCTTAAAGTTCGGTTTCCATTTAATTGCTATAGTGTCTATCCTTCTCAGCATGCCTCTCTGAAACATGAAACTTTCTACAGTCCATTTGTTTCCCTCCACCTATCCTTACCTCAACTTCACTCCAATTAGCTCCCATTTGCCGGAGTCCATTAAAATTCTTTAGTCCAATTTTGGGTGAGCGCTCCACAGTGAAAGACTTCTTTGCCCGCTCCAGGTACTCGGACACACTTCTGTGGAGACATGGGTTTGGCTGTATTTCATTAACATTTCTGTCCTTACAGTATTTCAGTACACTTACAAACAAGTGGCTGTACCACAGCTGGGTCCCATGACTGTACTTCTGTCTACTTTAATAAAGCACCTTGAAGGAAATACCATGCCTGAATGCAGTATATTAAATTAACAACTTTTTTCTAAGAAAATCTTTTGAAAACACATTCTAAACATGTTTGCTAATGTGAACCACAACTGTTAGCAACCATGTTAATGTTATGACAGACAGTAGTTCTTACAGTAATAAATGTGCCGTTTACTAAATATTAGCTATACAGTACATACTATCTGCAGTACTAGTCTCATTAGAAATATGTGCCTCTTCAAACATTTCAAAACGAAAAAAATACGTACCTATACATACAAATCGCTGCAGATTCCAGTCGAAATGAAAACCCAGTCTCACAGCAATTCGTACATATTTTATGAGGTTGCTAATTCGTACAAATTCGTATGACCTCATTGCTACATCGTACATATTTTTTACGCATTGCCAGTTTGTATTAATTTTTACAAATGACCTACACCTAACCCCGGCCCTAAACCTACCTATCACTGGGGTTTAGACAAATCGTACAAACTTATACGAATGTGTACAAATTTGTTTGGATACGTGCAAATTGTTCATGAGACTGCGTTGGAAATGAACACTAGGCAGTAAAACTCCCATAACTCTTATTCCTTTTCACATAAAAGTACTGGTACATTTTTGATTAAATTTTCACAAAATTAGTTGCAGTCCGAAATTTCTTATATGGGATCACTGTGAAAAAAAAAAAAAACATTATTAAAATCACTAAATATTGAATCATTGCAATGTAAAGATTCCATGTATATAAAATTTTTTTTCATGGAACATTAGCTTTTCTAGATGCACCAAAATACAACTGTACACATTTAAGCGAATCAATCAAAGTTTGAGCATGAAGTGAGGCCTTTAGGATTGTTATAGACCGTTAGGGTTCTTAAGAGGCGAAAAATAACAGGTAGTGATAGGCTATTTGTAACTTACATACTCAAATGCTAAATGCTCTCCACTAGCAGTGTGTTTGCACTCTCTACGTATTCTTGAAGTCAAACATTTCACTTTTCCCCCTCTCATTACACATCTCCCTTCCAAGTTTACACACTGTGCATTCATCCCCACTGGCTAAAAGAATGTACTTTAATACTCATCTGTCTAGCTTGTTTGAATTGTGCCGGTGATGAATGATATTTATTCTGCTCAGGACCTTGAGGTAGCCACATTTTAGCAGCCATTAATAACGTTGATGGCATGCCCTGGCCGCAGAGGGGCTTGTAATCTGCGGATGGGTGTGGGGAGTTGCGGTCTAGGGGTCAGTGTGTGTTTTCCACTTCGTACTTCCAATCCAATCCGCACCCTAGTCTGATACCTTGATCTCCTGTTGGATAGAGGCTCCTACGGAGTCAGAAAGAGTGAAAGAGCCAGATATAGAGGGATCACGGCAGGGTTGTTTTGTTCTGGACGGAGAGTGTTTAAAGCTTTACCCAGAACCAAAAGGGGGAATAGAAGGGTTTTTCAGCTGTCCTCCCACTCCCTGTCCCGGCTCTTCCTGAAGGGAGGGGGGTAACAAAGAACGGCCTTCCCCCCTGCGGTTCTCTTCGGAGGACGTGGGAGTACCTGCAAGAGGCAAAGCTTGGCTCAGCACAGATCTGTGCTTTCAGATCTACAGACCAATTTTCCACAGTTGTGTCATGACATCTGAGTAAATATCTCCATATGGAGACCCAAACACAGTCACACACACTCACACAAACACTCGAACCAGAGCACATGCAGTCGTATAGCTGAATTATAAGTATACCGTACACTGGTGCCACTAGACTTTTGGTGTGTTCTGCCAAAACATACACACATGTACACAAACACAAGCCTGGTCTGAGCCCCATATTTCTATTCAGACCAAGAACCACTTCCATCTCGACTAGAGCTGGCAAGCGGTCGAAAAATTGGAATGTGGTCTGAGGGGAACACACAAACCACAGCAACGCTGATCCAAAATAAATTTAAATGTGTTACACACACACACACACACACACACAAAAATGGATTTGGAAACACAGAGACATTATAATTGTACATTTACAAGCACTGTACTGAGAGAGGGAGAGAGACTGAGGGAAACTATACTCCTAATCAGTATTTTTGTCTTGGTTCCATTAAAAACATAGTTAGATGCAAAATTGCCACTTGTTTCTAGATAATATGTCTGGAATATTATTTGTGAACATCTGGATAGTCGACATGACAGGAGATTTTTGTTTTATTTTGTTTATATTTTTTTAAACATATGCATGACCTCACAAACATTATACCAAATACAACTGTATTAATTAAAATATTTAACATTTAAATTACAATATAAAATATGACCTCACAATAATTGGCAGAAAATGTGCAATATTTTTCTTTTCAGTTGTAAGACCAGACCAGGTTTCCGCCTAGGCATACTACGGCAAAAATGGGCAAGTGGTCGAAATTGACTTTCTTGGTTGCATTTCCATATCATGGATCATGATTACACGCCCCACAATTACAAAAAAACGTAGATGCATGCAAACCGAGGCATTAAGATATTGGAACAGTCAACAAAATAAAGCAAGAACAAATTTCAGTGTGGCATTTCCGAAATGGAGAGAGCTTCGCGAAAACCTTAGCCTGGACAGAGACTATGCTCTTGTCTGTGATTTTAATAGACGGGTAAGCAAATATATATAATTCATTGTGTTAGTAACAGTCATGTGCAGGTGGTTAGGTGAAAAAAAAAACTGATATAAATGAGCTTTTCATCCATGAACATGATTTGTAAAAACGTCATCTCCCAAAATTCAATGCTCAGTCATTGCATCATCGCCTCTGTTATTGTTTATGAAAATGCAGCCTCTAGTGCCATAAACTTACATATTGTGCCTTTAACTTAAAAACATGTTTCCACTAAAATGTATTAAAATATGAAAATAATACAAATACATTTACATATTTCTGTAATTCATAAAATACCCTGCAATTGTACTTGGTATACTTGTACTAAACTGGTATACTTAAAGTCTGCTAAATTGGAACAAGTCTGAAATGTGAAGTGAAATATTATGTTTCATAATATGAGAGGTGTGAACACGCACACACTGTCAGTCTCTCATTTGCACATTCCTCAGACCATTAATCCACTGTAATCTCTCATTTAATTTAAGATTATTGTCATGCGCTCTTGAATACAGGGTGGCCTCTTAGCTCTGGCGTCATTCATGACAATGGCTGCACATCTGCGCTGAGCAAACATGAGTTACGAGGAGATTACAATCCCTATTCAAACCCTGCGTAATCTTGGGTAATCAGCATCCGGCTACTGCGCAGTCCATCCATCTACCATAAAGCATATCATTAAGGTTTAGGGTTTATGGCTCAGTGCTTGAGGATGACCTATTGACAAACAGACAGATTGCATGGCAACTACAGCACCTCAATGTCAATTCCTGTCTCTGTGCAGAAGGGGTTTGTCGAAGCAAAAACATGTCTGAGATGCCTCAAAAATGTACATTTAAATGTTATTTATTTATAAATTTGTATTTAATATTAAAACATTACTATAATATTAATAATTTTGTTATATTATCAAATATTATTAAAATGTAATATTAATTTTATTTATTTATTTATTTTAGATTAGCTTTTTCACATAGTAGTTGTGAAAGCAAAAATGGATATTTAAATTAAATAAATAAAAAGTAGTATTTAGATTTATATTCAATATTAAATTTCACTGGAGATAAAAATATAAGCATAAATGTTTTTATGACAGCAGTCCTTTCTCAGTGTGGTATTGACAAGAAAAGTGTTGAACTAAAATGCACAAAATAGTGGAATTTAATTACTATAAATCCAAATACTATACTATTTATGTATTTAATTTTTGATTATTATTTTGTGTATACCATCATCATTTATTCACAAATGCAAAGTGAATTTATTTGTTTGTTTATTTATTCATTCAGTTTGTTTGTGCATAAACTATTATTCTTTTTATAAAGAAAAAAAGACAATAAATGCATATGTTACCGGCAATGTGTGAAATCCGGCATTGTATAGAATGCCTGACGGTTTTAGGCAAAGTGTGAAATATCGGGGTTTTGTAAAAACGTTGCATACTTTTCCTAGGCATTCTAGACAATCCCTAGGCATTCTATAGAATGACGAGCGCCGTTCAGGCAAAGTGTCAGAAGGGTACGACGAAAGCCTTTATTGACAACGAAGCGCTTTAAAGCGGAAGGAATACGAAATGAAGCATATGCGACGTTTATACCCGAAAGAACGACGACAGAAGAGCCGAGATTGAAGTATTTGATACCACTTCGGTCTCGCGTATTCGCGTTTCACGCGTTTGCGAAGAACTGATCAATAATAAGGAAGACGTTGTTTCCGGCGAAAACGAGCAGAACACAACTGGAACGAGCTACTCGTCGCAGCGGGGAAGACCGGGATTCGCCGTCCGCGGATGATTTCTGCACCGGTTCGGTGGCGATCGGGGCGAAAAACCTAGGACCGGTTCGCGAGAGTCGGTTTCGGACGTGCGTCGAATTCGCGGAAAAAAAACGTGCGTCGTAGACCTATTTTCGCGGCGACCGTTTTTGATTCGCACGGACCCGAGGATCACGACGGCGTAAAGTTTTTGAGTCCACGTCGTCCGGTTCAGGAGCTATTAGCGCCAACGCGTTTTCGGTTGCCGCGGCGCCACCCACGGTCCGAATAAAACGGCGGGGGTAGGAGTTACACACTTTGCCGGACGGCCACTCGGCATTCTATAAAATGCGTAGGCAATGTGTAAAGCGGCGATCATTTCACACTTTGCCTGAAACCAGGGGGCATTCTATACATTGCCTAGGCATTCTATAGAATGCCGGCATTTCACACATTGCCGGTAACATATATAAGATTAAGGCTGAATACATTTCAGGGAATGTGCAAACCAAACCTGTTTCTGGAGAGCCGCTGTCTCCAACCATAATTAAACACACCGGATGTCTCTAGGCCATGATAGTATTTCCTTCTTCCCCCTTCCCAACAAGTAGCGCTATAATCTCAACCGTAAAGCCATGTTGATCAATCAAATTCACACTGGCATGAATTTTCAAAAATTTGACCCATTGCTGCATTTGCATGTGGACGAACGTCCCTCTGGAAGAAAGATTGGACTCCTCTGGTGCAAATTCTAATAAATAAAGAGAGAAGATACAGACATAGCTGCCTCTATATACTTTAAAACCACACTATTTGCAAATGCATATTTTCCAGTTTACCAATTATGCCAAATGTTCTCCTAACTAGTCAAACGCAGTTGTCTAAACAAAGATGTTCATATTGCTGAAATGGTAAGGTATTGTGAGTTCCCGGCATGAATAAATAATACAGTTACTGTTATAGAGTTATTGGTTTCATTTTAAAAACATTTGGGAAGGAAGGATATTGTTATTTGTTGTTCCATACATATGTATGTGTGTGTGTGTGTATTAACAGTAATTACTGTTTCAGCTGCTGTGACAAGAGTTTTTCTATTAGAAAAAAAAACAAATGTTAAAACGTTTTCTTTATTTCCTAAATAACACTGACAAGACTTACTCATCTGATGCCGTGTGCATCAAATTTGAGTAACCTTGTTTTTTTCCCATCCAAATGTCCAAATGCGAGGCTTCAGATTTAGTTTGGCCACTGTCCGATGTGTTAAGTTACTCAAAAAGTGGTGTGAGTCTTCCTGAATTGCCTTCCCAGATCACTGCTCATCATCCATCAATTAGGGCACAATCTGCTCAATGATGCTGAATAATATCTCAAAGGTCTGTGGTTTGTGTTAAAGTATAATATAGTTGGAGTGTCTTTGCCCTTAAGAGAAGCTAAACTTTCTTGTCTAGTCAGCTCATTGGATGATTACTGTGATGAGGAAGCACCAGAGTCGTCGGAATCCATTTGCGTGCTTTTATTAAACAGAGTAGTCAAACAGGCTGAGATCGGTACACGGGCTGACAGAGTTGTAGTAGACAAGGCAGTAATCGTAAACGTTTAACAGGCAGATAATCAAGGGCAGGCAGCAGAGTTCAAAAATCCAGTATACAGGCAAAACAAGTCAGGGCAGGCAGAGAGAATCAGAATCCGAGAAAACAGTCCAAAGTCACAACAGAATAAATCAACCAGAAAACGCTCAGAATTATCACGGGTAGTAAATAAGACTTCGCAGAGAAGTAGCGTCAGAACGCTGCTTATAAAGAGCTAGAAATGACGAACACCTGTGGGTGAAATCAGTCCCGGTGCGTGGGTGAAAAAGAGTCCTAGGGAAACCATTAGTACTCAGGAGAAGGTTCCCGCTGCTGTGCACCAGAGAGCGCCACAGAGACGCGACTGGTGACAGAGCCCCCCCCCTGCGAGCGGCTCCTGAAGCGAGAACCCTGGCGACGCCGAGGTCTTCCGCGGGGTCTGGGAGCAGGCTTGTTAGGGTAGGCACGGTGGAAGGCCTCGGTTAGTGTTGGATCCAAGATATTCTGGGCATCGATCCAGGACCTTTCCTCGGGTCCATACCCCTCCCAATCGATTAAATACTGAAGTACTCTGCCTCGGCGTCGGGAGTCCAGGATCTCGCTCACTTGGTAGATGTTTTCCGGGTTTTCTGCCAGGGGGGGAACCTCCTGTGTGGCGGGACCAGTCGCAGCCTCGTCTAGGCTCCTCTCTCTGGCGGGTTCTGCAGCGGGCTTAAGCAGAGACACATGGAACGTTGGTGAGATACGGTAGGTGGCAGGTAAATTTAATCTATATGACACTGGTGTAATTTGTTTTAGGATTTGGAAAGGACCCACGTACCTGGGGCTTAATTTCCGGCAGGGTTGACGTAATCGGAGGTCTCTGGTGGAGAGCCAAACCCACTGTCCGGGTTCATAGGGTGGGTTGGGACGGCGTCGTCGGTTGGCCTGGGCTGTTACTCTACGGATAGCTCTTTGGAGGTGAGTGTGAGCGATGTCCCAGGTCTGTTCGCTGCGATGGAGCCAATGGTCGATGGAAGGTAAGTTTGAGGGTTCTCCTGACCACGGGAATAGTGGAGGTTGAAATCCAAGAATACATTGGAACGGTGTCATGTTAGTAGATGGTTTCCGTAAGGAGTTTTGGGCATACTCGGCCCAGATCAAGAACTGGCTCCAATCCTCCTGATTATTATGACAGTATGTTCTTAAGAAACGAATCAGTTCCTGGTTCATCCGTTCTGCCTGGCCGTTGGATTCTGGGTGGTAACCTGAGGTTAGACTCACGTTGATGCTCATCTGTGAACAAAACTCCTTCCAGACTCTGGATGTAAACTGTGGCCCTCGATCTGAGACAATGTCCTCGGGTAAGCCGTAGTAGCGAAATACCTGTTCCATCATTATCTGTGCTGTTTCCCAGGCGGTAGGCAGTTTAGTCAATGGAATAAGACGACAGGCCTTGGAGAAGCGATCCGCGATAGTCAGGATGGTGGTGTATTGATTAGACTGTGGTAAATCTGTTATGAAGTCCATAGCGATATGAGACCAAGGACGTTGGGGTACAGGTAATGGCTGAAGGAGACCAGCTGGTCGTTGACGGGAGGCTTTGGAAACTTGACAAACATTGCAGGTGTTGACAAAGTGGGTGACTTCAGCAGACAACTGAGGCCACCAAAACCGGTTTGTGACAAGTTCTATGGTAGCCATGATCCCTGGATGACCGGCATTGGGAGTGTCGTGCACTAGATGGAGCACTCGATCTCTCAGGGCGCTGGGAACATAGGTCTTATCTTGTGGACATTCAGCAGGTATAGGGTCAGTAACTTGGGCCTCAGTGATCTCTCTAATTATGTCCCACTGGACTGGTGCAACGATCATGGTGGGTGGCAGAATGGATTCTGGGAGACCAACGGTTGTGGTTCCATCAAACTGTCGTGACAGAGCGTCAGCTTTTACGTTCTTGGATCCAGGTCTGTATGTTATCTGGAAATTAAAGCGTGAGAAGAACAGGGACCAACGAGCCTGTCGTGCATTAAGTCTCTTGGCTGAGCGCAAGTACTCAAGATTTCGATGATCGGTAAGGACGAGGAACGGTTCTCTTGCTCCCTCCAGCCAATGCCTCCACTCCTCAAGAGCTGCCTTAAGTGCCAGTAATTCTCTGTCGCCCACGTCGTAGTTACGTTCAGCCTGCGTGAGTTTTCTGGAGTGGAAGGCACAGGGGAATAGTTTAGATGGTGTACCTTGACGTTGGGATAGCACGGCCCCCAGGCCGGTGTTGGAAGCATCCACTTCGACCACAAACTGTTTCTCTGGATCAGGATGACGGAGGATGGGTGCTGTGGTAAATCTTGACTTGAGTTCTAGAAAGGCCTTTTCACTCTCAGGACTCCAAGGCAGACGTTTGGTTCCTTTTCTTGTCATTGAGGTAAGGGGAGCTGCAATCTTACTGAAGTTTCTAATAAAACGTCTGTAGAAATTGGCGAATCCCAAGAACCGTTGGAGTTCCTTTAGGCTTTGTGGTTTTGGCCAATTTACAACAGCAGTAACCTTTTGGTCGTCCATAGCCACCCCCTCCGCACTGATGACATAGCCTAAGAAGGCTATCTTGGTCTGATGGAAGTCACATTTGGTGAGTTTGGCAAATAGTCTATTTTCAATGAGTCTTTTAAGCACTGTACGGACATGCTGCACATGAGTCTCGGGGTCACTGGAGTAAATCAGGATATCATCAATGTAAACGATGACGTAGCGGTTAAGCAGATCCCTGAAGATGTCGTTCACCAGAGCCTGGAACACGGAGGGACTATTGGAAAGCCCGAAGGGCATAACAAGATATTCATAGTGCCCATTGGTGGTTGAAAAGGCAGTTTTCCATTCGTCTCCTTCACGAATTCTGATCAGGTTGTAGGCACTGCGCAGGTCAAGCTTGGTGAAGATTCTCGCTGAGCGGAGCTGTTCCAGTGCTGCAGGAACTAGTGGTAGGGGATATCTGAATTTAACTGTAATCTCGTTCAGGGCCCGGTAATCTATGCAGGGTCGAAGTCCACCGTCCTTCTTCTTAACAAAGAAGAAACCTGCCGACGCTGGAGATGTGGATGGACGTATAAAACCCTTAGTGAGTTCTTCTTGAATATAGTGATTCATGCTTTCAGTTTCCGGCTGGGACAGAGGGAAGACACGGCCCTTGGGAGGTACCGTACCAGGTAGCAGGTCGATGGCGCAATCCGTAGGTCTGTGTGGTGGGAGTTGAGTGGCCTCTTCCTTACTGAAAGCTTTGTGCAGGTCGTAATACTGCTTGGGTAGGTCTTGGAGGTCGAGTGTCTCCTCTGTAGTGGTGACGACGCTGTGAACTACTCGTTTCATCTGGTGCAGGCAGTGACTGTGACAGAACGAAGACCACTGAGTGATTTGGTGAGTCGACCAGGCGATGGACGGGTCGTGTTGCTCCAGCCAGGGCAGGCCTAGGATGACGGGGTGTTCAGGTGAGGTGATGGCCAGGAGGTGAATTTTCTCTGAATGTAGTGAGCTGGTGAGAAGGGTGAGTTCAGGTGTCCGAGTGGTGATCCTTCCGGACCCTAGGGGTCGCCCGTCAAGGGCTGCAACAGCCATAGAGGGAGAACAGGAAAGAAGCGGAAGTGAGTTCTTAGCAGCAAACTCTTCATCGATAAAATTTCCTGCTGCTCCTGAGTCTATAAAGGCTTTAGCATTAATTTTATGGCCCTGATACACAATGCTAACATCTATCTTCATAGCAGATGCTAAGGAAACTGCACTCACCCGGTAAGACATGGTGCGAGGAGGTCGGATCGGACAGGAGGCTCGGAGATGACCAGCTTCTCCACAGTACATGCACAAATTGTTCGTTCGGCGTCTCTCTCGTTCCTCAGTGGTGAGATGTGTTGCTCCGATCTGCATTGGCTCCACTGGAGGTTGGTTGATTCGATAGGTGGGCGGTGCTTGAGGACGTCGAGGACGACGTGAACGGATGGTATGGTCGGTGCGGATGGCTAAGTCCATGAATTGACTGAGAGATTTATCCTCATCGCGGTTTCCTAACTCAAGCTGCAGATCAGGTCGGAGTGCACGACGATAGAGTGACTTGAGAGGATCTTGATCCCATCCAGTTTGTGCAGCCAAAGTTCTGAATGTCATCGTGAACTCCGCAGCGGACTCAGTGCCTTGTCGTAGAGCGAGTAACTCATCCTTAGCATTTCTTCCGTCAGCGGAGTGATCAAAAACCTCTCTAAATTGGTGGATGAAGCTTTGATACGATGGGAACGCCATATTTCCACCCTTCCAGAGAGCCGTAACCCACTCCAGCGCTTTTCCGGTAAGTAATGAACACACAAGTGAAACCTTACTGTCATCCAAGGCAAAGCAGCTGGGTTGTTGTTTCATGTAAAGTTCACATTGTAGTAAAAAACCCTCACACTTGCCTGGAGCGCCGTTGTATTTCTCTGGCAGCGCGAGTCTCGCGGGGTTAATGAGCGTGGTTGCCGCTGGCGATAGAGGCGGAGTGGGCGGGTTTGCAGGCTGACTCGGTGTAGCGGCGTGTGACGTCAGCGCTTGCACGGAGCGAACGAGTTCCTCAGTCAGCTGAGTTAATTTCTCCAACTGTTGTTGATGAGTCGCTTGTACAGTAGCTTGACGGTTCACCTCAGTGATGACTTGAAGAAAAGCAGCTGGATCCTGTGTAGGCGAAGTCTTCTGTGATGAGGAAGCACCAGAGTCGTCGGAATCCATTTGCGTGCTTTTATTAAACAGAGTAGTCAAACAGGCTGAGAT
>JAUCNO010011755.1:0-23818 GCA_032353835.1 Enteromius viviparus | reverse complement strand
AAGGGTACAAAAGCTGTACCCCTGAGGGTACAGCCCCAGTGACAAGCCATTGTACCCCTAAAGGTACAATTATGTACCTTATTTTCTGAGAGTGTACTGAAATATACAATTTTTTTTTTAAGATGTTGGTAGACTTACTCTGGCAAAGTTTTGAGTTCTTCTTACAAACACTGGTGATGTTAATGGTGTATTTTTCTCAGTCGACTTCAGCAAAAATGAATAAATAAATAAATCATCATCATGAGATGTTATTAAAGAGATTTTATTTGTGATTCTTCTTTTATAGGGGTCCTGTTCCTCTGTTATTTGCCCTGAGTCTGTAAGGAAAGGTTGTGAGACTTTCAGTGACTGCACACTTTCACCTGCAGCAAGGATAAAGGCTAATGAAGAGGATGAAGTGAGGAGCTCCAGCAGTATACAGCTCGACTTCCTTCTGTTCTAATTGGCTCAGTTCTTTCTCTGAGAATCCTTCTGGCCAAGTTGTAAAATAATCAGAATGTCTTTTTTTTAAGAATTTGTATATGTAATTTACTTGGGCCTATTTAAAAAGTTGTAAAACTATGTCCTAAGAGCAGATTTATTCACCATGCAAGTTTCATTTATAACTTTAGCATTTTAATACTGAAATAATCCAAATCTCAAAAAGTCTGTAAAAATGTAAAGAGAAATGTAAAACTGTAAAACATTTTGTTTTTGCTAAATATACAATTTATTTGTTTTTGACATTTTCTTCTGCTTTTTACATAATGATGGAGTCTTTGACATCTTTGGATAGGCATGTAAAGTATTATAATAACAAGTAAAAATCTCACAAATAAAAATATATCATCTTGACCTGATATGATAGTTTCAGCACAAGCTTGCATACTGGTGAAAATAAACAAGAATAGTTCACAAACACAAAATGAACATCTGTATGTTCTGTATGTAATACGCTGCATCCCTGAATTGTTCTTATCAAATGGTTCATTAGTGTGAATGTGATATATTGTTGGTACATATAAGAATATCAGTGTCTTAACTGCATGTCTTGTCTGCCTATGTTCACACTCTGATTCACTTCTCCGGTCTTTTGTGTTTTACTATTCACACCACCATCACAGGTTCCACATATTTGATTCTTTACAATTTTTAGGATAAAATCAGCAGCTAAAACACTTGTAAGGAACATGTACATTTCGGACTAGTGCCAGCAGATTTTTCTTTGTGCTAATTTGCCCATAATACAATATGTGCCTGTGGCCTGTATCTGTCATTGAGCATATCTGGAGAAAAACTTCAGAAGCATAGATTTGTGCAAATGATAATTTGCCTAACTCTCTATGATAGGGGATGGGGACAAGAAGCAGTCAAGCGTCCAAAACAACACCATAAAAGTACCATAAAAAACTTAATGAACCGTGTTTGAATTTCTTGGAATGTGAATGATATTAAAGATTTATGACTTATTTATGATATGGTTTTGTTTTTGGCACAATACTACATGGCTTCAGAAGACTTTGAAAGATGATTTGCATGATGCTTTATTGTCATCTTTGGAGAGCAATGCTACTCACTACCATTCTACCAGACGTAATATGAAAACTGTAAAAAAAAAAAAAAAGGGGGCAAATCTCTGTTTTTGTTCCTTAACAGAAAGAAACTCATACAGGTTTGGAAAGACATGAGGTTGAATAAATGATGACAGAAATTAAAAGTAAAAATTCTTTAAAAGAATGCATCGCTTTGAATTTGATGATCCTTCATTGAAACCTCGTAAAGGCACATTTTTGAAGTTCAAAGCAACTGTGCAACACTTGCTAGTGGTTTTGTTCCACAAAGATCAGTTTGCCATATCATTAAAAGAGGGGAAGGCATCAGTTCACTGCAATATTTTGGCAATTTTCCAGTTCTTGACCCAAGCACCAAAATAAAGTCTAGATTCAAAAGTTGCAGCTGTATCTCTATAAGAGAAACTGGACAGGGTTCAAATCCCCTGTGCTCTTTTCATCCGCCTCAAAAAGTTTCGCTTCTCCTCAAGCAGTTCCTGGATGCGCTTATTCCGTGTTTTCTCACGCAAAAACACACGTCCTCTCCTGGGGACGATGTTATTTGCAGTTAACTCATTGTCTAATGGGATTATTCGATACGGTATACCAATAGCATTGCTCTCACTCACTTCATCCACTTTATTTGGCTGTCCGCTCGTCTTCTCTGTGCCAGAAGCTGTTGTACAAGAAAGAGGTGTACTGAAAATAGTAGATACAAAGGTTGGTAGCAGGAGAGCAGGTTCTTCAGTGGTTGTTGTTAGCACCTCTACTATAGATGTCACTGGGATGCTGACATCCAGATTAACTAAGGTTGTCAATTCCATTTCATTCACACCACTTACTGTTGTTGACTGCAATTTTGTACTGCTGTCCACATCTGGAACACCACTACTATCATCAAACTCTATAAACTGGACGGTGTTGCTGGGAATGATAGTGCCATTATTTAGATCACTAATAATGACTGGTGAAACTGTGCTAACAGGTAATTCGGTGCTGTTTGTCTCATCCTCTGTAGGGGCAGATGTGATGCTTGTTGCTGCAGAAACAGTACTAACAGGTAATTCAGTCACATTCACCATGTCATTTCCAGGTGCAGATGTGATCCTACTTGGTGTAGTAATGGCAAAGGATGTGCTCTGTTCTAGAGTAGCGTGCTTAGGAGATGTAGCATATGGATAAAAGGGTGTTGTTGAATAATCAGCAGACGTTGCTAAAATGGTATATAACCAAGGTGTGCTCACAGATGTGGCAAGTTTTGCTTCTGTGGTCGGGAAAAAGGCTGCTGTGGAGGTCCAAGCAGTGGAGGATTGGCGTCTGGGACTTTTGGTTGTGGTGGATCGTCCTTTGATTGTGATTTTTGTTTTGGCTGGTGGCTTACTTGTGGTCACTGTGTTATTGCCAACCTTGCAGGACTTGCAGCACATGCGCTGGAAGCCCGGCAGAGAGCAATACTGCTGCAGCACATCCATGCGACAGAATGCAGAACGGTCACCATGACAACGTTCTGCAAAACAAGAGAGCGACCTTGTAAGGCATGATATGTATGTACATTGAATATATGCCAAAATATAATTTAACGTCACTGTAACAAGCTAAATACATTTTTTACATTATCAAAACTAAGTTTAAAGATCAGATCAAGTAGAAAGGGTAATGATCTAATTACTTTTTACAAACTATGATGATGATATGCACAACAGAAACAAGTCTTCTAAATTGTTCGTGCTTTTCACAAGTTTGAGTAAGAAAAAGCAGAAATGGAAAAAAAAAATATAATAATTACTGTAAAGTGAAGCATTAGTTGAAGCAAAGGAAGAAGTTATGAACTGAACCAAGTCTGTAGCATGCATACTAGAGGTATAAATGTGTTAGGATGAATTGGTTAACATGCAGTTTACTTTTAATAATAATAAATGAATATGGATTATATTTATATAATCATTAGCTAAACATTTTGCAAGATTGGTGATCATCAAAAGGGATTTTCAGTGGCTGACAGTTGTGAGCAGGGTATGTTTCGGCATATATCAATATGATGCAGATATATACAAAAAAAAAAAGTTTAATAATAGCTTAATGGCAGCTGTTTTACACAACAGAAAATGTAAATTTAAAACAAATTGTTCATTACACTACAAAAAAACATTATTCTGTGAATATATGGCAAATATCGGTGTATTTACCCAGATTCACTATGGTAAGCCTTATATTTGTAGCACAACTAAATAAAAAAATAAAAAAACAAGAACTGCAAAACCAACAATTCCAGGTGAAAGAGAAACCGATAAAAAGCAGAGCGACAACATAGGCAGGAAAAGGCAATTATATATATTTTTTCCATTTTTATAACACTTTTTTTATTCCTACTTTTGCAGTTGATCATGACAGAAACTGAAACAATGAAATGCACTCCCACCCCCATTTAAACATACAGATAGAGTTGTCTTCTTCAGAAAAATAAATAACTGTATTGAAAGGTACAAGTTCACAGTAACTTTGGTTAAACACTTCATTACTTTGAGAACAATTAATCCATTGGTAATTCAGATGAACAGGTAAATAAATAAATAGGACACTGGTTAAATAAAATACAGGATTTCCATGATGATGTAAAAACTGGCATGGCACATACAAGTGTCATATATTAAACATTTACAAAACATTAATAAAGTTTCCCTGATAAATCAAAGTGCATATAGACGCAGTGCACGTAAGTCCATCTGAATGTTCCCCAGACATTTCCCCCACAACAGCCAGCCAAGACGCAGTTAGGCCAGTGAAGTAACATGACAGTTACTCATAGTATATAATATTAGCATTTTTTTCTTATAAGTAAGGAGATAACAGTCATAAATGTTATTAAATACAGTAAACACCAATGTTTATTTACAGTATCTCACTGCAATGTCTGGCTTTTCCTAGTGTTTTCTCCACGGCTTTGAGCATGAAAATTCGGATAGCTCGCTACATAGTCACAACAGAAATGTGTTTCACGATACAATGACACGTCTGAAGTGATAAAGAGATGCCGAGTGTAGGTTTCCACTAAAACGTTCTCCATATCCAATGAGTTAGCCACTGTTTTCGGATGTGTGATGATTGGTTGATCGGTTGGTTCTATTTCAGGTTTTGTTTGAAGCTGCCTCTGGTTTCTGTGCGCTAAGCCATCACTTTCACAGATAAATGCCGATACATTCAAACGTAGTGTAAGGCATTGTTCTTACGCTCTATGTAGGCTACCCCGCCCCCCCCCCATCCCAAAAAGAGTGCGCTCGGATGTGAATGAAAGTTCATGAGGTATATTTATGTGTCGTCTTTTGTATGGCCACTGGTAACTGTCATTAAAAACGCATGCTGGCAGACGTACACGCACGCACGCGCGTGTCGGAAACCCTCGCGCATATGAAGGCATGACGAAAACGCATGTCACTCATCACCACGTGGAGATATTTAATGTGCATGAATCTCTCTCGTTCAGGATGAATCTGATAAAATGTAATAACTTCTCTTGAAAAAAAACAAAATGGAGAGGCAACTGGCTGAGCGAGTCCTGCATAATATAGGTCTTCCCCTTCCCCCAAAACACTTAACTTCTGTTATTAAATAGCAATAGTTCTGTATTTATGTAAAATCAATAAAAAAATACACGTAACAGTCAAGAATTAAAGCGATCAATAGCAGTCAAAATGTTAGGCTAATAAGCTACAGCTTATTCATGGTAAAACAAATTATTAATATTTCATATTATTGGTACCCATATAGATTTATATTTATATATAAATACAAATATATTTATATGTTTGTTTAAAGTCTGCAAGCACAAATAAGCTGCATTTATTGAATTTGTTAACAGTCAAAGAGAGGATGGAGGATGAGGTGGTTATGGCATTCGAACGTGTGTAGTAAAGCGACCCTGTTTAGCAAGTTCCACCTCATGTTCACCATCGGCCACCAACATGTGCGATGGCGGTTCAACAGTACGTCCCATGTTAACATCTTAACTTGTTAGTTTGAGTGTTTGTTTTTGTCCCATCAGTTTTCCAGAATGAACTAGGATGTGGAATGAGCACTTAGCAAAGATTTCCTCATTGTGACAAGTTCACATTCACAATAAAGCTTTAGTTTTTTTTTGTATATTTTTTTTTGTCTTTTTTAATCTTTTAGCCACTTTTCATGTTTATTTTTTCCCCTTCACACCTGCAGCTCAGGCGGCGCCTCTGTAAAACAGCGTCCGCCTTGAGAGCGTGAGCCATATGGAAACAGCTTGCAGAGGGCAGTGATTCAAACAAACGCGTCGCCCCTGCGGAAACCTCAGCGCAATCATTAGCTCCGCAAGCTGCCCGTCCAATCACAAAGCCTCCTTTAACGAACATTCCCCGATTTTTTTTTTTTTACATGTTTTGTTTTGTCAACAATTTCTTACTGGCCAGCGTTCACAACACAGAGCTCCACAAAGGAGAGAGAGAGATAGAGCGAGAGACAGAGAGAGAGAGAAACAGAGAAACCTCCCCCTATCGGAAACGCCCCATAAAAGAGGACCACCACCCAGGAAAAAGAAGCGTGCAAGCCTCGGAAGAGGGAGGCAGTCAGGGGAGTTTGCCTTGTAAAGCCAGGCAGATAGACAGAGGGAAGGTCCAGCTGAGAGAGGTGAGACAGCGCAGTGCCACGACGTGACTGGAGAGAGACGCTTTACTTGACATCCTCTGCACGGGGTATTTGGGGTCGTGACGCGACAACCACTGTATCAGGAAGTTTCCGTGGTTGTTGAACTCGGGAGTGCTCCCTGTCGCATGTGAGAGAGGGATTGTGAAGGTGAAAGCCAGGGAGACAGAGAATGTGTGAGAAAGAAAGAAAAATCTTTATATTAGTGTATCTCTGTATTACTCTATAATAACTATATTAGTGTGTTCATTCTTGTTAAACATTTGTTATTTCTGCAAAAAACTAGTACAGATAATACTATTTTCATTAATAAGCATGCTGGACAGATCATTAGTATGTGTACATTCAAATAATGCCAATTTACCATACTTTATATATGGATACTTGGCTTCATCAACATGAAATGAAAATCGATATCATGACTTCTGATTTATTTATTATACATTAATCTAGTTAATGTTAGAAAGTTCGGTTGCTTTGATGGGTCAGGTTAAGAATTTAACACCTTTATTCAGAAAAGTGCATTCAATTGATCAAAACTGGAAGTAAATTTATGATGCTATTAAGTAGCCTACTAAATAAATATTAAAGCAGCACAGCTGTTGTCAACAACCTTTGTCAAAAAATAAATGTTTCACAAGCATCGAATCAGCATATTACAATGATTTCCGAAGAATCATGAGACACTTGAGACTGAAGTAATGGCTGCTGGAAATTCATCACAGGAATAAATTACACTTTTTAAATATATATATATATATATATATATATATATATATATAGTAATAGCCTAAAATATTGCAATGTTACTGTTTTACATTTTGATCAATTAAATGCAGTAAGAGATTTTCAGAAATATTACACAATCTTAACAAAAATGTATATATGTGTAAAATATTGTTCATTGGTAATTTGTGTTAATTATTTTCACATTCTTATTGAAAAGTGTAACCAGTTAGATACACCCTTATCTTTAGAGATCCATTATGGGAGCATCAATTTGAACCCTTTCCCACAAACTAGTATCTGACTCCATTTTGGTTTGTCACGCCACTTTTAATGGCTCAATTGATACTCAAAGGCTCTGAAGTCCTGTCCCATATTTTTTCTACTTTAATATATTGCTAGCTTCAAAAATGTGTCAATTAAAAAAAGGCTATAAACAGCACTTCATGTTGACTTAAATTTTGAATGTACTGATCTGTTAGACTTTTCGGGTTGTTATTTTAGCCTCAATGAAAGTTACTGAAGTTAGGAACACATAATCAAATACGCACTTGGGCAGGGATCCATTCTGCAGGGTCTCACTGCAGCAGGTTTGGAGTCCAGGCAGAGTCCAATGGTGTTGTCACGGGTATGACAAAGCACCTGCCTCTCTTGCGTACCATTGCCACACGTCACTGAGCACTACAGCAGTACACACAATCAGACACATTTTCAGTACTTTTTAATGTTAAAGAAAATGAAACGAATCCTGTGCTCAGACCTGTGCTAATGGAAATAGCATGTCGGATGTCTACCTGTGACCAGGGGCCCAGCCTCCACTCAGCAGGGCACAGGTTGCGATTGCAGTCTCTGCGGGATTCAGGGCGATCGTCGCTGCAGTAGCGGCTGCGGATGGATTTAAACGTGCCGTCATCCAGAGGTTGGACGCA
This sequence comes from Enteromius viviparus, assembly GCA_032353835.1. Lineage (NCBI taxonomy): Eukaryota > Metazoa > Chordata > Actinopteri > Cypriniformes > Cyprinidae > Enteromius > Enteromius viviparus. The sequence continues at coordinate 15,969 of JAUCNO010011755.1, read as the reverse complement.
GCGTACTGAACGTGTCTGAGTTCCCGTCTTCCCACAAGACTTACTGCATTCACCCCAGTCTCCAGACACCCAGCTAAACACACAGAAACAAACACAGGCAAAGTTTAAACTTGCGCTTAAGCGTTATGTGTGATGCAAGGTACAACAGTGACATCTACTGGAGATAGACTACAGTTGCAGAAACCAGGCCATATAATGTGGTGCTACTGAATTTTTTTGCATCAAATTATTAATAAACTACATTATTTTTAATTAATTAACAAAAGACAATATAAAATGTAATTGTGTAAATGTTTAAGATTTAATAAATTGAATAATGTTTAAGAAAATAAAGAATCACTACCAAAAATGTAAATAAAAAAAAATAATAATTTCTTTTGGCACACACACTCACATGGGCTGAGCACACTCTTTCAAGTAACAGTCTCTCTCCTCCGGCGGAGGCATCTTGATTTTCTCACAGAATCTGCGATGGACCATCCTCATCTCTGCATTCTTACGGCAGCCATAACGTGTCTTCTCAGTACCTATTCATAAGAAGGTTGAGAACAAAATACTCATGAACATTAATAGAGAAATACCAATCAATATAATAATCAAAAATAATGTCGTCAGAGTTCCAGAGTAATGATTTAAGGCAGGATTTAACAAATGATCAGTCATAGCAGAAACTACTCTCAAATAAATGATTGCGGTTACAAAGAACTACCTTCTCCACAGGTCTTTGAACAGGGTGTCCATTTCTTCACCACCCAGGAATATGGCACAGCATTATCAGGGACCATGTTATTCTCATTGGCACCATCACTCAGTCTGTCATTATCAGTGATGTATTTGATTGACACATTCACCTTGGCCGTTCCATGCATTCGGATCTAATAAACATTTACACAATTAAAGACAAACAATTAAGGTAAGTTGTGTATCCACTGATATGTAAGTGTGTGTGTGTGTGTGCATGTTTATGTGGTTTATTAGGAAACCAATTTGTATAATGACATGGGTATGACATAGGTATTATGATATGAAGGGGATTTATGAGGATATTTCCGGTGTCCCCGTAATTCAAAAAGGCTTAAAAACATACTAAATGGTGTTTTTTGGAAAATCTAAAGATGCACTTAGTTTCCTGTAAGGGGGTAGGTTTAGGGTCAGTATAGGGCAATAGCACATACTGTACAGTTAGTACAGTATTAAAACCATTACACCTATGAACAGCCCCCATAAATCACAAAAACCCATATATGTGTGTGTGTGTGTGTGTGTGTGTGTGAATTCCTATAAAAGATTACCATGACAACCACATCGTTTTTCAAGGGTCCACTGGTTTGAATGGTGTCCTTGTTGTTTTTATTTTCATACTCCCATTCCAGACCTTTTTCAATGACTGAGCGTGTCTCTGGGTAGTCTCCATGTGCATTGAGAAAGAAATCACCCAGTTCTTTATTCCTGACAGCTATTTGGAAAAAAATTAGGGAGCGAGAGAGCTGCAGTCAAAAAGGCATAGTGCTTCATGTAGGAAGACCAGAGGAAATGAATAAGTTTTACCTAAAATATGAGTAGTCCCATTAAGTTCCTGGATGAAGAGATGTCTCGCGCCTTTGGGAACTTCAAGCATTTTAATGACACCTAAACCAAAACATTTCCAAATCATTTTTTTAAACTTCAATTCTTTAATGAACAAAAAAGCGATTAAAGAAACGAAGCTTTTCTAAAAAATTCTGCAAATGTTAAACATGAACGACGATCTATATGCCTTATCTTATTAAATTGCAACACTTGTTTTGTTTTTTGTTATATGGAGAGCTTGGATAAGCCTGGGCCTGTGGTGCCTTAAAAATGCTGCCTTTTGCTAGGTTTTGGAACAGAGCCTACATGTTTTCTGCAGAGATATACCTTTTCGTTTTGAATAGGTGAAGTTAAACTTGTTAGTCTTGCACTTGGTTCCGTCTCCACCGCAGACGCCACACTTATCTTCCTGTAGAGCTGATCCAACCACATTATCACAGCCCACTTTCTGAAGAGAGAGAGACATTGTGAGCAACAGGCCTCTAAACACAAACATTTACAAATGGTACACACAGCTATTCACCTCACAGTCTCCGGCCACACAAACACTGTGGGGATCTTTGTAGGAACAGCGTGTTCCAGGTTCTACCAGCGTCTGCATGTTGACTACAGCTCGCGTTTCTTTGGATTGACAGTACAGTTTGCAGCGTTGCTTAGCTGTTAAAAAAACAAGACAAGAGAGATCCTTGCGTGATGGATCGAGATCAAATGCATTTTTACAAGGATTTAGATGAACTTGAATTGTATGAAAAATATACAAATTCTCATTCTAAGAACAAATGTTTATCATATACTTTTAAAATTCCCAAAAATATTCCACATCTAATACATCTTTGCCCAACAGAGGATAAGGTCAGATGATATCATTCCATGGTTTACAAAGAAAAAAAGGTCTCTTGATAGTCTTTATATGGTCTATAAAAGCATTGTAAATTAGATCATCCCAAACAGCGTCCCAGCTGGACACTTCTGTCCCAGAAGTACATTCTCAATTTTTTCCAGCTTAATTTTTCATTAAGACCAAAACGTATCCACGAACAATGTGGTGCCTGTTGAATGTCTCAGTTATTTACAAGCATTTAATTTCACTCAGTGCGAAAAAAAGAATAAGTAAAAAAAATTCTTGCAAACCTACACATATCAAATCGAGACCAACAGAGTACATTTCTCAGAAGAGTAAAAAGAAAAAAAAAAAACATCATGTAAAAATTATCTCATTTGATCAAAGGTATCCAGGGTCTTTTTATAAACCACAAATATTATTTTCTGAATTATTCTGTGGTTCAGTCGTAATTGGCATGACAAAAAAAAGCTCAATAAATCTCTTTATGAGAATTACTTTGGATGTGCCTGTGTTCATTGTAAGGCAGACATCCACAGCACTAAAGACTTTGGAGGGATTTCATGTTCTAAGTGATGTCACGAATAGCATGGAAGTACATGTGGAAAAAAGAGGGGAGTTTGAATGAAATCACATTTTTATGTGTACCCACTGTGTAAGTGAGAACAGCTGTGTGGAGAGATGGATTACATCAGTCCGGTTAAAGGACTGGCTGAGAAACTGAGCTTGTGCAGGACAGGAGTGGGAAACAATCTAAAGTTAGCTTTAAATAAAATATAAATCATTAAAAATATATATTAAATATATATATAAAGTTTTACAAATAAAAATGATTTACATGATAAAAAAACTAAATAAATCGACCATTTGTTTTCAAGGTAAAGAGCTGTTTTCAGTTTAGAGTGGTCCATTGAATTACTTACAGTCGGGGTGTTCATAAGGCAGCCAGTGGTGCCAAGTATTCTGGTACTCAAACTTGTTGTCCATCATGCTACATTGCTCAGCTCTGTAGTCGTGGTACGGGTCCTCACACTCATTTGTATTACAAATCTGGAACTGATAGCTTAGGCCAGAGCAAATACGTCCACCGTTAGCCGGACTGAAGGAGGTTAACAGAAGAAAAAAAAATAAGATATATATAAAAAAATAAGACAGATCAACAAATAGACAGATAGATAGATAAGAAGCACACCGCGGATTGTCACAAGCTCGTGTGCGAAACTGTAGTCCCCTTCCACAGGGGTGAGAGCAGGCGCCAAACTCACTCCACATCCCCCAGTGTCCATCCTGCTTTATGATGTCTGGAGTCAACTGCATACAGTGGCCTTTAAAACAGTGCTGAGAGAGGAAGAGAGCAGCACATAAACGCACAGGAAGCAAGTGAGTCTCAGGATGGATCTGCATGAAAGGCTGAGTGATACCTTCCCATCACCGCATTTAGTGCCATCAATGGGTGGACCTTTTTTGGTCTTGCAGAAGAAGGGGTTGTCTGGGTGAGCACACCAAAGCTGCTTACAGGGGTCAAAGGGGCGATACTGAGAAACAGAGGTGCAGAGAAAAGAAAAATCATTCTCACACAATGAAAGATAAGAGAAATTTGACGACAGGACACAGCTGGTCAGGGTAGGATCAAACTGAAGGACATCTGATGGGGTAAATATAGTAAACTGTTTAATACAAAGACAAATTGATGTAGAAATACCACTAAACAGAACTGGACTATTCGAATAATTGAAAAAAACTTAATAGAAATCTTACTGTAACAAAATAAATATAATAATAAATAAATAAATAAATATAATATTACTGTATAACAGTTGTTCAGGTGCGATGAAACAGTATTATACATTTTCATACATGGGCAGGTTACATTTATGTAACAAAGCAATCTCATGCAAGCAAATCAAAGCAATGACAAAAACCCTTTTTATGTTAAGTTATGATACAGCCTGTGGCCAACAGCACAGACAACAGAATGCTAAGCGGTGATGGGATATGGCCTTGATTAAGGTCAAACGTTGAGCAAAATCTCTTTGTTTTCCTTCCTACTAGAGGACACTAGAATCTCTGGCTGTGGTACTAATGATGACACTACATTTAGCAGGATCCTAAACCCAACAAGCATTTTAAACACGTCAAGACACCAAGTGCAAAATAATGGCTCACAGTTTTTAGCAGTAGCCAGCTGGCTGCTACTGTTGTCTCAGTTTGAATATTGTTTGGAGTTTGCCAAGCTAAATAGCGAAAAAAATTGCTAGGCCAAAAGCTAGATGATTATTTAGCACCTGTAGAGATTTTTAGATGCTTCTTAGAACTGTAAAGTTAAACTTGCTCAAGTCAGCGATGTATTGATATTTTTTTCTCTAATGATTGTAGAAAACTCTGAAAAGTCACTAGGCTGCAATGACCTGGTTAGCTTGACATTACAAGAATGTTCAAAAGAGGTTTGAGATCTACAGTATTGAGAAAAGCTGTGGCATGCTTTCAATTACTTCAGAGAATAATTCTATCCTTCATTTTGAAAAACAGAACAAAAACTGAGTTTACTCTAGTGGCAAACCAATCCACAGGGTTTAGAAGCGAGATGTACTGTACCACTCACATTCCTACTAAAGAACTTGTATAAATTCTTCTATACAAAAATGTGGTACTTAAATCAACTGTTAAGCCTACTACTATGGGACTACTATTCTGGGTGGATGAGTATTCATGTACTGTACATTGCTACACACACATTTCTTTACATTAAATTTTTTTAGAAACTGAAGTATGAGCCAAAATGATTTAAAATCTTATTTGCACTGAACTTGTGCACTCCTTTTAATGCTTGTGAATGCCAATTGAAGTAATTCCGAAACAAATGTGGGTTTAGTATCCGGCTGTGTGTGTGTCTGCAAAATGACAATGAGCTGAACACCAACCAATAACATGTAATGAATAACAATAAGACCATCTCAATTGAACCAAGTTCAAACGAAAGAGGCCATGTTGCGACTGAGGAGAGCACCTTACCTGGGCTCCTGATGGCCCCACCTTTTGCAGCTAAGGGAATGGTTTAACAAGACAGTGAAGTACAGTCCAATGAGTGCTGTTCAGCTGGAATCTCATTTTGTGAGCAGAAATGATTCTTGAAATCATTTTTATCCAGTTTATCAAGGGATATCAAACTCATGACATCTGGATTTGATTATGTGATCAATTTTATTCTCAACAGTCAATTGCAAACAGTTTAATTATACTGTAGCTATGGATTTTCTCCTTTTACAGACGAGTGAAATCATTTTGAAATTTGGTGTTCAACAAATATTTTATTTAATTGACAACCTGGAATTTATTTTATATCAACATCTATATAAAATAAAACCAGCGGATGTGCTGTGGAGTAGTTTAAAACCGGGGGCAGGATTCATAAAAAATATTTTGTAGGAATTCTTGGTTACATTTTATTTTAAGCTATCCTTAAGTACTGAGTAATATTATTTTTACAAGTAGTTTAGGTTTGGGATAAGGATTAGGGTTTGGCTTAGGTTTACTTACATGTAACTAAGCATTTTTCTTTTTATTGTAACATAAAATAAATTGTTATCGAATAGCTGAAAGATTTTTTTGAAGTTTGCAAATATATTCTGAAAAACATCTCTTTTTTTATGAATAAAATGACAGTGTTTATCTGAATGAATACACGGCTGAAGACTCACTTCAAGGATTGTCTTCTTCAACTAGTCTTGTAGCTATTCTAGCTATTCTTATTAATAGTCCTACAAATCTTATTAATAGTATGTAAATTATTTGTCTAGTGTTGTTATAATGCTTAAAAATGTCAAAATAATTTACAATTTTCTAACTATTTAAAATAAGTCTGAGACTATCCTAACTTTAGGAGGTAATTTATGTTGATTTTCTACAAGAAAATTCTTGAAGGTTTGTCTTAAGAACAGTCTTAAAAAATAGTTTGGTGTTCTTAAGAGTTTTTGAGAATACAAATATACTTATTCTTAACTTTTTTCTTAAGCTAAAAATAAAAATACATTTACATAAAAATATTTTTTTCTTAGAATCTTCTTAGATAGTTTTATGAACACGGCCCTTGGTTCTTCTCTTGTTCAATAAAAGAATAGTTTACCCAAAATTGAAAATGGTTTCATCATTCAAGGAGCTCATGTTAGCCCGTATAACTTATTTTCAGAATGTTTTCAAACTTTCTAAATTTCAAAAAATATATTCATATTTGTAAAGATCTCACTCAAAAGAAGAATTTGTTAATGAATGCATGCTGCTTGTCTGAGCTGCTTGCCAAGAGCTAGAGCAGTGAATGGTAACCTACATTTTAGTCTATTTAAATGTATAACTTACAGTACATTAATCTAGAAGACTTGGAATAAAGTGCATGTGTCATAGTGACCACTTTTATGATACTTTAATAGTGCTTTTGTGTCCTTTACAAATCCTGAAAGCTCATTCTTTTGTGCTCCACAGAGGAAAGAAAGTTATACGGGTTTGAACCAACATGAGCACACGAGTAAAATAGTGACAGACTGAACATTTTTGGTGCACTATTCTGTTCCATTAAGCCTTTTCCCTTTGGCATGTTCAGATATCTAAACTCAGTCACTTAACACAAAATACTGTGTTCCATTCATAATGCATTATTGGCATGTATAACACACATCATACTGGGTCACGCAATCTACGGTAAACCCAATGACCACAAATGGTGATTGTTATGGCAAGCTGATGATTGTCAAGAAAGAATGCTTGTATAATTATACATGCTCGTAGTGATTTTACAATCTCGTAATAATAATGCATTACTTGAATGAAAAAGCCTGTGCAGCAGTGAATTCAAGACTCACCGCTGTGCACATCATGTATCCGGCCCCGAAGTCAAAGCGACACTGTTCATGCATGGAGTAATGCAGCCCGGGCAGGTGTGGAAGCTCCTCCCATTTGTGCTCGAACGGGTCGTCACGGAGACAATCATACGACCTTTAGAGGCAGAATGAGATGTTATATAATTCGCAGCCGTACTAGTCAAGATTGGCTGTGTATGTCTGTCTAACACTCACTGCAGGTAGCGGCCCAATTCCTGCTGACTGCAGCGGGACCAGTGGAAACGGTGGAAAGCCGCCTGCACCAATGGGGCCATGATGCTCCCCATCTGCACCTCATCTCCGCAACGATTGCCCTGACCATCATGCTCCATTCCCAACCTATAACGCATATATACAATTAACTAATTTCAGAACAATTTGCTCCTTATGTTGTTTTAGAATTGTGAGAATTTGAGAGCTTTAAACAAATTGGCTGTGTGAATAATTCACAGATTCAGTCATATAGGCAGTCACTTGTTCTGTTCCTAAAATTGTTAATTTGTTTTTTTAAACAAATGCATTGAGAAAATGACTCAACGATTCATTCATAATGGCTCTATCCAATATCGCATAATCTCTAAAAGTACTTTTTGATGCACACTTCGAAATCTTGCCAAGACTTGCACGATATCTGGGTACTTACTATTTTATCAGTACCGTGAATCTGAACATACTACTTTTTTCACATACTGCTTTGCATCTACTATATACTGTACTAGGAATGTAAGTATGTACTTTCAAATGTAGCCAGTCATTTAGTTTCTCAATGAATCCATGTTGATTAAATTGGCTGCGGACAATTCGGAACAATTTAACTATTTATTTTTTATTTTTTATAACAAGACAATCACTTATTGCCACCTACTGTCATTTCATTGTAACATTCAGAAATAGCACACTGTAAAATCCCCATCACTAATACACTAAGTAGTGATACAGTGAAAAGTGAGCTGTGTGAATAATGCTCAAATCAAAAACTTCAGGAGAATAATTTGAGAACCAGAACATACTGCTGTATAATTGAAAAAATATGGGGTATCTTTTGACATACTGTAGCAAATACTCACACGTGGCCGGTTTCATGCGCCACAACAAAAGCAGACGAGAAACCGTCCTCATGGTTGAGAGTGCAGCTCCGTACAGGATGACACATGCCTGTGACAGGAGCGTAACCTAGCAACACATAAGACACCTGACTGAGTTTGTCCGCCACACATTTTCATCACATGTTATTTTTAACTCTGATTAGTTTCCACTGATCAGAAGCCTGAAGTCAAGGTCATTTCAAGATCATTGTGGCATGTCTTTACAGATACATATTTTTTTCAAACTTGGTTCAATCTCTGGATGTTGATGATGCTGCGTTAGTGTGCATGTGTGTTCATTTTACCCTGCATCCCTGTGGGTCCAAACTCTTGACGAGTGAGAAAGATGGCATGATCATGGTATTCTTTATCGTTAGTGTCCTTCCTTTGCTGTTCGAAAGCCCATCGACACACATTCTCCAGACTCTGAGAAGGATTACCCAGCTCAATGAGGCTCGCGGACTGAAAGCACACATGAGAAGGATGTTACACTCAAAGCTATTTTGATTTTCGCTATTAGCATCTGGTCATGGTATGAATCAATTGCAAAAATTCTAAATTAAGTTACGGGTTCAGTACAAAGGAATAGTAACTATTTAACTACCATTTAACATTTTAACAATTCCTGAAAGAATCTTTTATAAAAGGGCTTTTGACTTTAGAAAACCTGGAATACAGCACATGGATTTAATGGACGACTTTTACGATGCTTTGGATTTTTTTAAAGCTTGAAATAATGGGAAAAAGCAACTAGAATTCCAAAGCTTTTTATTTTTTAAGAACGTCATAAGGGTTTGAACTGACATGAGGGGATTAACTTTTGAAGGTATAATGATTGTTACTGCCAGGCCAGTGCAGCATGCACACCACCTCTCTTATTCTCACTGACGCTCCAATTACAGCAAAATACAGTAAAATCAATTATTGTAAATGATTGCAACTTAAAATAGATTTAACTTATGTTAAAATATTACTTACGTGTGACATCAAAGCTATTTTTAAACAAATTTACTATCAATATTTCTTCTGATTATCAATGTTGTTTTTTAGGATTCACTGATGAATAGGAAGGTTTAAAGAACAGCATTTATGTTACGTAGATATCTTTTGTAACATCATTAGCTGTAGCTGTCACTTTAATCAGTTTTAAAGCCTTAATTTAATTTAAACCAAACTTTTAACTGGCAGTGTATAACCACAGGACTTAAAAGTACAGTAACTGAGAGGTGATGTAGTACTGTTTACTTACAGTACATTTTGTTTGTTTGTTTTTTGCAACATAACCATTTAATGCTAGTAAAGCTGGTAATTTTCATATTATCTACCATTTATTAGACACCCATTAATAGTACATTACTGAACACTAAACAATTGTTGTTGGTTTTAATACTAAGGGATAATTTAAAACTTTTTTCTGTAGTCAAATCACATATGTTGAACCTAGACTTTTCCTTTAATCAGAGGACAGACTCCTAAACAATTACATCAACACAAACTTCAAAAGCTCAGAGCTATTGTTAATCAATCTGCAAGTATCATCTAGTATCATTAATGATGTTGAATGTACTGAACAATCCAATAAGTTGTATACTGAAACTGAACATGAAATGTTTACAAAATAACAACAACAGAAAACAAAGTTTACATTATAAACCACGGCAGCCGTGACGCTGTTATTATTGCTACAATTCACACTCGTGTTAACACAGACGTAAACACTGCACCAGTTTTCTTTCATGATCTGTGCAGGGAGATAAATGTGTGCAAAGAAACATCCAGACAGGAATGCGTGGCTGTGTTTTTGATGACGTGGCCACGAGAGCCATAGAAGTAGGAGATCCTTTCCAGATGCGTGTCCTGAAACTGCCTCTCTTTCCTAGTGCCTCACTCTTGAGCATTTTACATTGCATCAAGGTCATGAACTCTGAGAACTACGCTGCAATGGCTTCACCAACCAGTAGAGGGAGGCTTCACCATTCCAATGCGTAGCTGTTGCACCATGGGAAGAAAGAGGGTGGTGGGAAATAACTTAACTCAGCATCACTCTCAGAACAAGTGCATCCAGCTCTTTATTTTCTCATTACACTTCATTTATTTGTGACTGCTGATTTTTACGGCGTAGGTTTGTGCACAGACAGCAGACAAATGTAAACTAGTTACTAAACACATGATTTATCGTCACTTATCTTCATTCCATCGCTGAGATGTTTGTTGATAATGTCATGAAGGGTGTTTTCTCAGAATTCTGTACACAAGAGACTTCCTCTTGTTCTTGTTAACAGAATACATGACAGACGTGAAAGCGCACTCATTAAAAGGACGTCTCGGCATCTTTATCTTCTCTGTGATCCACTGAAGATGCTCGGATGCTCACAAGCTCTGCAGATTGATGCTGGGTGTGTCATGTCAGGGTTTCTTTATCTTTTCGGCACTAGGTGAGGGGAAGAGCGGAACAGATGTGCGGAAGAGACTGTGATGTTGGAACCTTGTTGGAGGTGTGCGGGGTCACTCGGTTGATCGGTGCGTGCCGCTGCCGGCAGCAACGGTTGCCACAGTAATTGGGAATGATGGACAACCTGCTGGCAAGACGGGCGAGGCTGCATGCTGATTGGGGCTGAGGCGGCAGGGGAGAGGAGTGGGTGTGGAACAACCAGGCATTTGTGTAAGAGCGAGAAAAAGAGGGAGGGAGAGGTGGAGAGAAAAAGATACAGATGGAGAAAGACGTATATCTGTGGCAGTGCTTTTGAAATGGGGGGGGTGATCTAGAGTGAGTGTGAATAAGAAAAAAACATGGAAAGGTTTTCATTCTGAATGAGGTTGAAATAAAGTGTAATGAATTTACTAAAATGGAACAACTGCACTAATGTGCATCTATTTAATAGGAAGTATCTACATGTGGATGATGATTTTAACATTTCAGGACATGTCTCACCTTAACCATACAGCGTTTGAGTTTTGGAAGCCATGAATCAGGTCGTGTATGTGTGTACTGGTTTTGTGCTTTAGAGGGACAATAATTTGTTTAATGACATGGGTATGAAGGGTTAGGTGTAGGGTGGGTGTAGTTGCGATAGAAAATAAGGTTTATACAGTATAAAAACCATTAAGCCTATGAAAAGTCTGCATAAACCACAAAAATTAAAAAAAAAATTCAATTAAATAATGTGTTTGTATGAACTATATACATTTACAATTAAAGCACTTTGGGTATTTAGTAACAGTTGTCATGATAATCCTGTAAGAATGTGTTTACTATGAAAAAAATATGCATATTCAGTCAGACACATTCTGGAATTGTGCTTGTATAAATGGAGGACAAACATTCTAGGATTACTGTGTGCTCATTATTTTGTTTAAAAAAAAACAGATTTTTAAAAATAGAGTATGGTACATTATAGAAAAAAGCTGGGTGAAAGACCAATGTGTCGATATGAAGGTAGATAATTTGTTACTGAGTAAGACACATGAACTATAATGGAAAATTAAAAGGACATGTGACTTTGCCTCAAGTCATGTGACTGAATTATTCACTCGGAGAAGAAAACATATTTGTGTCAAACTTGGCAGTGGCAGTTTTGTTCATTTGAACACAAAGAATGGAAACCCTGGTATATTTCTGAATGTTTTTTAAATATCTAGATTTTTTTGGACGGAAACCAAGGTTATGTACGACGGCGTTTTAGTGCCACCAAAAAAATAAATTAAAAAATCTAAAACTGTGAGATTAAGGTCAAAACTACTAGAATGAAGTTGTAATGTTACGTGATTACAGTCCTAATGTTACAAGATTAAAGTCTAAACTATGAGAATAAAGTCATAATATTACGAGAATAAAAGTCAAAATACTACGAGATTAAAGTCGAAATATAATATTTAGTATAGTGCACTTGTAAATGACTCGGATTGAGAGAAGGCCATCAGATATAGGCACATTTGAATATTGTAGCGTCCGAGCGGCTACTTGATGTTACAGGGATGAGATCTAAGAACTCGCGGAAACCACGTAATATCAAGAATATGATAAAAGACTGCACAGGGACATCTTTTGATCTTAACATCAGCTCACACACTCACACATTCCCCTTTTTAATAAACCAAAGACATTTATGTGGGATTATTAGCAGAATGTTTAATATTCGATAGACAGTATGCTTGTAAATAATATTTCATGTCTTCCATTGGATTCGTTATAGTGCGCCACCCAATAGCAATAAGATAGTAATATTATAACAATGTCTCAGCTTTCAGTTTTTTAGTGCAATACGAACAATATCTATATTATAACATGACATATATATTATATCCTGACATATAGCTGAAAGCATGTTAGTTCACGGCAGTGAAAGTCAATAATTTTCCAGATTAAAATGAGACTTCATTATAAATTAGTCTATAGCCTGTTTTCCCTTCTGATGCTCCTTCACTTTTATATCTTGCTGTACACTTGAAACAAAGAGGAAAAACACATTCATTTGAAAGACAAGCTGTTTTATAACAAAAGAAACAAAGCAGAACATGATTGTGATTGGGTCTCTGGCATGTTACGAACATCTATAATACAGCGATCTGATCAGTAAAGAGCTTGAACAACACATTACTGTAAGACACTATTTGTGTTTCGCTATAAAACTGAAAGCTGAGACTGTTATTAAATTACTAAAGGGACTAATCTTATTGCTATTGGGTGGCGCACTAATGAATCCAATCGAATACATGAAATATTATTTCCTTAAGTTTATTGTCCCCACAAATTTTACACATGTAATTTCTGCTAATAATCTCCCATAAATGTCTTTAGTTTATTACTAAGGGTTAAATAAGAGAGCTTCAGCGCCCCCAGAAGAATGTGGACTGAGTGTGTGAGCTGATGTTAAGATCAAAAGTGTGTTCATAAATAGCATATTCTTGATATTATGTGGTTTCCGCGAGTTCTTAGATCTCATCCCAGTAACATCAAGCGGCCGCTCGGACGCAACAATATTCAAATGTGCCTATATCTGGTGTCCTTCTCTCAATCCGGGTCATTTACAAGTGCACTATACTAAATATTATATTTCGACTGAATTTTCGTAGTTTCGACTTTAATCTCATAACATTACAACTTTATTCACGTAGTTTCAACTTTATTCTCGTAATATTTAGACTTTATTCTCGTAGTTTCGACTTTAATCTCATAACATTACGACTTTATTCTCGTAGTTTTAGAATTTTTTTTATTTTTTTGGTGGCACTAAAGCTCCATCGTAGTTATGATAGTTAACTAATACAAGTTTAAAAAATGTCTTGCTAATTTGAATAAAATAAAAATAAATGTAAAATCAATTGTTTTTAGTTTGTGTCTACAGTATGTTTATGTTTAAGTTTATACCAGACTTCACCACTGGGACGTGGCCAACCTACCATATGATTTTAGCATGTTTTTGTTGTTTTTTTACTTTAAAACCATTGTATATTTACTTTTTATCTAAATATGGTTTCGACGGCCAGCCCACAGGTCAACTGAGCCTCTGGTAATGTCCCGGGGCACCCTATGGCCACTGCATTCCTGAATTAAGTTAAACAACATTTTAAGCCACAACGAGAGGCAGATGTAGCATGACCAGGAGCAGACGGAAGAAAAAAACAGAATGGAAAAAAAACCAAAGGTTGTATGAGCACAGGGACAGAGATGAAGAGAGAACTGACAGATAAACAGAGAGGCCTGTGTGTCAACCGCCTGATGAGTTCATGTGGGACAGTTTGCATTTTAAGAACTTAATCCTGGAAAGACGAGGCTAGAGGGACAATCACCACAAATCAGTGCAGGAAACGCCATCTGGCTGACCCGCCGTGGACCTCTGCCTCTCAATCTCACCTGAAACCGCATATAATCACCATGTAACCCCACACACTAACTGTCACAGAGGAAAAATCACCATTTATCATAATGGCTGGAGGTGGTATAGTATCTTAGCAAGAAGAGCAAAATTTGAGGGCACCATAGTGTTGTGAGCTATTCCTCCCGCTGGGTGAACTGACATTTGTGGTAATGGTAAGCTCCGTCACAGAGATAGAAAGGTGATGGATTGTCATGTTTAAGTGGCTTAAAAATATCTTCCTCATGGGTTACGCATCCAGATAGCACTCCTGGAGAAAAGATCCCTTATCCTCAACCTGATTCTGATTGAATAAATGGAGTAGGTGTTAACTTCACTATTGATTAAGAGGTATTTTTCAGACATTATATTATTCAGATGATCCCAGAGGAAAATTGTTCTTTCAAACCTCACTTAAGTTTGTCTCTAGATTTTCTCATTTAAAGGTGAAGTGTTTAATATCTGAGCTAGTGGCACTAACTCAGGTTCAGTCAATGTTGCCCTGTCTGGTAGCTCAGACAAACAGTGTTGAAAGATCTGATTAAATGAAAAGCTTAATTAAATTTGTTTCTTCTATGAGCAATGAAGTGAATTTTAAAAAATTCAGAAAAAAGGACTTAATGACTCACTCAAATATAACTGAATTGCTTATTCATGTGAATAATTTAATAATTCAGTCGAGTTTTTTTTTTTGTTTTCTGTTCCTGAATTTGTCAGAAATTGCTTCCAAATTGTAAATCAAAAATGACTTGATGGTCACTTCTTGAATGAACCTGTGTTGTGAACTAACGTGAATCTTTCAGCAATCCCTTTATTGTTCAGTGATTAAAGGGATAGCAGCCAAATTTAGTTGCTTTAGTCCAAGTCACTGATGTTAATCAAGCAATAAAAATCATATGAATTGTAGTCGTATGATTTTTAGTCGACTAAAATATAACTAAAACTAAACAGCAGACTATGACTAAATCTAAAACAAAATTTGCTCATAAAGACAGTAGCTTGTCACCACCCACTGGCATAAACGTAATCTTCAAAAATAATGAACTGAAAAATCTTAAAAACTAATGCATATGTGATGCACACTATTACTATTAATTTATCATTTGTTTGCTATTAAAAAATGTTCTTAGTGAGTAACGATGCCAGATGAAAGCTGAACCTAGAACTGTGGTCACTATCAGATTAACCACATTTGAGACTGGTTACCTGATCTGAAATCAGCCTCTCCCTGATCTCCAGTTACAGGAATAACATCGTTTTGTGGAGATGTGTTTATGAATGAGGGAGGGTCATCATTGATTATTTATCTTGCATTCTTGATTCTTCTTCCCAGAATCCTTTGCTTGGTCCCACAGGGGAGGTGCTGGTGTATTGGGGTGGGTGGGGTATTGGGAAGGCAATTGCATAACATCAGCACTCTGTGTGCTTTGGTGTTGAACTGTGAAGGCGTGCGACTTTGAAAAGACTCCCATGGGAACTCTATGCTTTTAGTTCCCGTTTGCTCAGTCCGGTGGAATAATAGGCCCTCGGCCATGGTGAGCACCCAGCAGAAGGGGGTGGGAAAAAGATGCGCATGTAAGCTAAGCTAGATGTGTGTTTATGTGTTTATGTAGGTGTGAGTGTGAGACAGAGGGTGGAAGAGAGGGAGGAACGGAGTGTGTATCTTATACATGTTCCTTTTCAGGAACTCAACACTGCGTCAAAAACGCTATGGGAACGCCTTCAGCGTGACCACGCTCTGAATCTGC
>JAUCNO010011486.1:0-23926 GCA_032353835.1 Enteromius viviparus | reverse complement strand
ATTAGTTAACAACATTTATTGTGATCTTAAAATTATATTTAAAGGAAAATAAAATTTCACTCCTCAGGGGCCCTCCCTCCACTTGGGGCTCTGGTAATTTAGTCAGAGTCAACATTAACTTTATACACGGTACACTTTCAGATCAACTCTGCGGGATGTATTCATTCATTTGTTACACACTGCATGAAAGAGAGTTTTCAAAAATCCATAATAAGGGCACTTTAATGGCGAGAATTGGACCCAAACAAAGTGTGAACGCACAAAGGTCTAATTATAAAATATTTTTCCTACAACCAATACATAAATAAAAAAAAAACTGGAATAAGAATATTCAGAATTGTTCACTGCAAGGGTTTTTGGGAAAGCAACAGGCAGTACTACCAAAAAAAACTAAACAAAAAAAAATTTTTTAAGAGTGTATGAGCTAAATTGGATAAGGATGTATTTTTTTCAGACCTTACCACAGGCTGTAATAAAATGCTATAAAAATGGATGCGATGAAGGATTGTCACCATGCTCTCCGTCCACCTGTCTGACAACTGAGTGCGGATTATAGCAGAGCATTCTGGGAATGCAAATCAGGCCCTCTTCATACCCATTAAGTCGAGCAACAGCTTCAAACGCCAATTTGTTCTGCAAATAGCCCATTCAGTGCAGGCCCAAAAAGCTGCAACACCTTTCTCTCCCCCTGCGGTAATTGAATCTTCAAAGGGGCATTTCCACCCCATGTCCTTGTCCGCTACAAGGACCACAGACTGAATAGCATGTTCATATGAAAAGAGAAGAAAGTATACATGTTTATCCATGTTCAATTAGCCACCCCGTCATCTGCATTCATAATTACGGCATAAGAACATGGACAGACACAATTAAGGGACAGAGAGATGGCGCCGCATTTAAGGAGGTTCATGAAAATAGAAGAAAAAAAAGCATAGCTTTGCTAATGAGCTCCAATCTCGACAAGATGAATCATTGAGATCATACAAATCCTTTGGTCTCCTGATGGAAAATTGGTTCTTTCAGATACTGTACATAATTCATATTGAGTGATTTCAGAGAACACCACCTGCAAGAGATTTAGGACTAAATTCATGGTGCTTGAAACACATTGAAGATAAAAACAAACTTTCAGTTCAGCTGCCAGCCAAATTTCACATTGACACAGAAATGCAGTGAAAGATTTTACTAGAATTAAAAAAGGGATGTTTTTAAATCTCATTTTTTATTAATTAAATACACCATATTGGAGCAAATGTCTCTGAAAATATCACAAATAGAATTCTCTCTCATTCTGCATTTATAGGTTGACAGCTATGAGCTTCATTTTTTGTTTGTTGCGTGATTTGGGGTTGGAGGGAAAAGGGAATAGGTTTAGCTGCTGTGTGTAGTATGTACGGTAGCCACAATGGGACAAAAACATTTACATGCATACATACTGTACATGGTAGTTTTACAAATACACCAAGAGTGTTCATGATTTGATTTCCACAAAAAAGCCACGGATACTTCTTTGAACCCAGTCTTCAGGATTTTTATATCATCCGAAATCAAACACATTCCCTTTACAACATCTAAAATATAGAAAGAGAAGATACCATGTTGTGAAGAAAAAGAGAATAGACAAGGGAGGACAAAAATATAAAGGAAAAAAGAAAGTCAGTATTCCCCCACTACATTTTCAAACAAGTGTTAAGAAAGCAGATTCAAAAAAATCGCTGCACTGGTTTAGCTTCATTTGTCATTTTTAATTTCACTCTTTCGGTCTCTTTTTTTGTTTTGTTTTTGTTTTTTACCCAAAAAACAACGTCCTCCAGCTGGTCTCTTTCTTTGTCAGTCTTTGAGTCCCTCAGGATCAGAGGTCTCGCCTGGGTCAGTTCATAGAGTCCTCAGTATTCCCCCTCCAGGGCCTCATGGGTATTTTCCATCCATGATTTAGAAGTTTGGAGTAAAGGAGCGGGAAAGGGGGGGGGCTCTGGCTATTGCAGGTCAAGGTGGAGCTCGAGCCTGAGATCGGCGCTCTGGTTTCGGAGTCGAGGAACTTTGAAAAAAGGAGTGGGATGGGATCCGATCCGAAAAGGTCTTCGGTGACAATGAGCGAGGGGCTGAAATGAAGGCACACATCCTGCTTTGAGCAACACCGGCATCCTAACACACCTGCAGGGCAAAGAGAGAAACCGGTTAGACACGCAGAAAAAGAACATTACAACCAGTAAATCGATGACAAATTTTGTCAAAGCTGAAAAAAATGAAACATCTTTACTTTGAAAATTTAAAAGTTGATTATATATGATTCTGAAATGGCTTTGAAAACATTTATACACTATTTACATTTATTGACTTGATTTAATGATAAAGTCTTGTGGTATAACTATCTAATCTAACTTATGTTGTTTACATAATACATGTGTGTGTACTGTGCATATTTACTATGTATATATAAATACACACACATACTGTACAGCATACATTCTGAAAATATTTACATATTACATATTTAATATATAAACATACCGTATTTTTCTTAAATATATACATGCATGTGTGTATATATATACATAATAAATATACAAAGTGCAAACATTTATTATTATTATTAAAAAAATCACTATTATAATTTTGGATGTGATTAATCGTGTGACAGCACTAATATATTCTCATTTGCCTTAAACTTAATTATCTCATATTTTAGGAAACTTTTTGGTTCAGTCTGTTTTTTTTTTGCACTCTGTTCACATGTATCAATACATGAAATAAATAAATGCATTAATATTATTACAGACATTAATCATGTTCAATTTCTAAAAATGTGTATTTACAGAACTGAAAGTATGAATGTCACTGACCCAAATGATCCACTTTGCTATAAACTGTCAGAAAGTTTTCACAACTAAATTTGTAAAAATAAAATCAATTGCAGCAGCAGTAACTCTAACAACTTGTCTTATAAAAAAAAGAAAAAGTAATATAGTATAGTAACGTCTCTCATACAAATTGCATGTTCTCTTAAATAACACACTCTTTTTCTATTGTCAAATAAAGACCGCCAGCCCTGCTAAAGCCCCCGCTTAACTTATTGATCAGCAAGACTTTCAAATCCATCTGCCGCACTATTTCCTCTGCATTTTAAGTGCATATTGTAAAGTGTAGTCTCTTTTTGTCTCATTTTTAACAATGATGTGCCACGGTCCCTAGGGTGATAAGTTCCTGCGCAGGCGAGACAATTATCCCAGTATCCAAGCGCAGCGTTCCGCTTTCACAGACAGTCACGGCAAACTTTTTACCCCCTTACATTCTCCTTCCTTTTGTTTTTTAAACATTCTAGGGGGGCAATTTGCTTTTCCCGTCTTACCTCAAGTTACTAAGGGGTTTCAGGCTACTGTAATAGTAATTGCGAGCCCCACACGCCACCCTGCATTGGAGGGCTAATTAAAGAGACGGAGGCTGTGAAGGTTTGGATCCCCTGGGTTCAGGCTCAGCATGAGAAAGGTAATTTGTCTGTCCTGAACAAAGAGATTAGGGAGAAGCCGGGGAGCTACTTAATAAATGAGCATCAAATGTCCTCAGCCGTGGACACGGACAGCACCAATTATGTCACCATGAAATTGCACATAATAAAAACAATGGCTGCCGGACGAGGCCTCCTATCTGTCTAGGGAAGCGTTCCGACGGTTCTCTCTTTCTCTCGCTGCTTGTTTCAGCTCCCAGCTTATTTCTAAAGGTTCAGAACAGCATCACAGCAAACTTCAAATTGGGGCAGTTTGCGGAGGTTTCTTTAAGAAAAAGTTCCCTGATAATGTTTTGAACCTCTCTTTACCAAGCAAAAACACGTTTAAGCATCTCCTGAGGACACGTGGACCTTCTCTGTTCCTTTTGGCGAAGAGGGGCGTCTGGGTGTATTTAAGAACTCTCTCTTCACTATAATTAAAGCAGCGAGGCCAATATTCAGATTGCATTTTAGCATTAATAATTCAGCTGTTTTCACTACAATTGATGTCGGCACATAAATAAACAATGAGGCCTCATATTTACACAGCGGCAGCCGCCGAGCGAGAGCAGGGGAGAGGAAGGAGGAGGAATGGAAGGATGGGGGCTTAAACAGACATTTAAAATTAAGCTTGATAATGCAAAGGCTTTCAATTTGAAACGCAACATGCTCTTGGAGCTAATTTGTAAAAGTGACGATGCCTTAAAAGGCCTCTAACGGAGGAGCAAGCTTAATGGAGCCGTTTCCCAGCTCGCTACATCTCTCCTCCAACTATTTTTTCCCCATTGAAGGTGAAATAAATGTTCACTAGGAAACTCAACAACTGTCCGATCTCTCTCGTATACGCTCCCGCACCCCCCTTGTCTCCATATCAATACTTATTATGTGTCACTGAGCTGTTATTTTCAGTGCTGCCGAGTGATACAATCGGCTGGTGGCTGACTACACAATGAGGTCTTATTGCAGACGGTCCCAAAGGCGAGAAGGGGAATTAGGTAAATAATTTGGCTGCTTGGCGTCTGGTTTTGTTTATTTAAAGCTTGCTGTGCAGTGTCGGAGGAGCAAATACTCAGAACTGTGGTGGTGAAAACTGACGAAAATGGGAGAGGATGTCTGACGCCAGCAACTGAAAACATTAAACTAAACCAGATTAGGAAATAAAAACACACCTTTCTTGTTGAGCAAAGTGGGTGCCAGGCTTTCCTGTTTTGTAATCTTATGGATGGCAAATAAGCTAGGCATAATCAGTATTAAATATGAATGTGTCAGGGATTGGAAGAGAATAATAAAGGAAATAATTTACACCTTCCTTACCCATCCTGTAACTAAAAAAGCTTGCTGTAATTGTGATCTCATTTAATTGTGATATATTAGCTTCCAGCCAGGATGGATTACCTGTAGTAGAAGTAGAAGTACCTATAGTAGAAGATTTTAAGAGTGAAATTGTACTCACTTTCTGGTCAGGCAGTAGAGGGTTAGTCTGCAGTGAACTCAAATGGCCGTTGATGAGTGCTGTGGGTCTGTCGTGTTCGCAGAACAAGCTGCCGTTGATGTAGTGAAACCTGTCACCAGGGACCAGCCGGTTCCGGCAGGTAGAACATGTGAAACACTGCAGGAGACAATGAAAAGGACTCCATTACCCACAATTCTCAGTCCAATCTCTAATTAATCTCTGGACAAGTTAAATAATGATCCATTAACATTACATCCTACAGGGATTCTACACGGGCATTTAATACAGATAAAAAGACTGAGTGTTTTTGGTATTAAATTTGGTAGAAATACAGTTTTTTTAATAGAGAACGCCATCAAACAATGGTTGAAAAGCAGACTCTGTAGAGTGTGAAATGACTCTGTAGTGCAATGAAGCGTTTAATTCTACAGCAGCTGTGGTCACTTAAAGATTAAAGGTTACCTTGAGATGGTACACGTTTCCCTGTGCCCTCATAACCAGTTCACTGGCTGGGATGGACTGACCACACGCACTGCACGCCCCACTGTTCCCAAATAACCTGTGGAAAAGCAGAGACATGTTAGCATGATCAAAATAAGTGTGAGAGCTGAATGTGTCTTAGATAAAGCATTAAAGCATGACTGTAATTACCATCAGCGAAAACTGGCAGAAAAAAAAAATATATATATACTCATTAAGATGTAGAATGATTACGTGAGGGAAGTCAAGCATCATGATCATGACCAATATCTCCCTCACTGACATGATCTATTTTCGATCAAATTAAATATTTCCACATTAATAACTACAGTAACCTCAGTTTGCCATTTTATCCCCAGTCTTTATAAAAGCACTTTATAATATATATATTCAGAATGAACTACTTTTATGGCTTCAGAAGGTTTGAAACGCCACCATTCAAAGTGGCTTGTGCTTTCACACGGTCTCTTTTGCTCATCAAGGCTGCATGTATTTGACCAAACAGTAAAATACTGTCACCATTTAACGCTTTCAATTAAATATATTTTAAAATGTAATTCATTCCTATAATGGCGAAGCTGAATGTTCCGCAGTCATCATTTAAATCTTCAGTGTCAAATTATTCATCAAAATAATTCTAATATGCTGATTTGCTGCCCAAAAGACATTTCATAATTAATACCCCATCTGTAAACTTACTGCTTACATTTTTTTTGCAAACTAGAGTATGTTCAAAAAGAACAGCAAACATTTGGTTACAATATAAAACGCTGATGATGTGTCCTTACGGAATAAAAGTATACATTTTTTCAACAACAACAAATCTACCCTAAACTTTTTAAAAGGTGGTGCATATAGTGCATCAGGCATGTGGACTGATATTACAATACTTTATAGTAATTTATTGCACTTTCTGGAGCTTTACAGTCATGGTCATCATCTACTTTCATTGTATGGAAGAGAGCAGCCGTAACATTTTTCAAAACTTCTCCATTTGTGTTCCACATATAAGTCATAAGGGTTTAGAACACGAGGGCAAGTACGTGACGGCAAATAAGACTAAATTACACAAACACAACAGACAAGGTAATTATTAACACTGACACTAATGAATACTTCTGTGTGCATCGAAAAGATTTGTTAACCCTGTTTGGCCTTGTTTTACTGTAACAATGAAATCCTTGTAAGAACAGGTTAAATCATTTCAATCCTGTGCCCAGCCTCGTTTTCTCCCTCCGTCTCTCTCTCTCTCAAATGCACACATGCAGAACAAATTACATCTTCAATATTCTGATGTAGAAAAAATAAAATCACAGTAATATCAGCAAACCAAATGAAAAAATCCTGCATCCTGTCCTCCAAAAGCCTCTGCCACTGGGACTAAGTATTACCTTTGGTGTTCATTTTTTGCAACCTAATAATAACCTAGAACATAAGCAATCAGGGCCTAAGAATATTTGATTGTACATCTAGGCGGAGACACAGCGCTTTTGCCATTAGGACTCAAGCGAGTGCTCAGTCACTGCCGCCTTTCCATTAGAAACCCTCGGCTACCCAGGTTGATATATAATGTGCATGGGTTAACCTTTTCAATCATGGTGTCAACACTTTAGATTTGCTTCTGCTCATCTCTTTCGTCTCTAACCTTCCCTCTCTCTCTCAGTCTCTTGATAATGAAATGCTTGCTCCTGCTTCCTTTCTATCTGCCTTCTGAGTCCACAATTTAGATTACTTCATCTTGCCGAGCAACAAACTGAATGAAATTTCGATTTGAGCAGAAAGTAATTTACTGGGATCTGGACCCATTTGTCATCATATCTCACTGGCTGTTTGCTCTATCACTGCACTTTTCCTATGCAATCAAATAAGACCACAGCATCTGACAAGCTCCAGAGAGAGAGAGAGAGAGAGAGAGAGAGAGAGGGGGAGAGAGGGAAATATGAGGAAGGAACCAAGAAAGAAAGAGACCGTTAGAAGGATAGAGGGAGGGAAATGGGGAACGACCACAAAGGGGTAGAGAGGAAAGTAATGAAGGGAACGTTGGGTGTCACAGCGTGTTCCTCGTGTACACAGTTACAGATTAACCCAAGAGTTCACGGATGGTTTCGTCCCCCAAGATACTTCCAACTCGTAAAATGATAAACGTGCTTTGTGTGGATTCCGTGATATAACATCACGGCATGCGCGGGAAGCTGTGCGTCCCGACATCGAAACAGCTGTCACCTGCGACATTTTGCATTCACGTGCGGCGTTTATTGAGGGAGCGATACCACGAGCGAGCGAAGCTTTAGAGTTTCTCTTCAGCCGCGGCTGCAGGGTGAGGCGGGGAGGAGGGGAAAACAAATTTGGCTGTGGCATCGATTGGAGCAGCTCAATCAAAACTCAATTTCAAACGTAATTAGCTGTAGGCTTGTGACAACAGCGCGGCTTCAATGGCGTCGATGGGCCAGTCATGCTAGGCAAATGTCAGGGGGGAAGGTCTTTAAACGCTGCAGTTTGATTCACCTGGAAAATGACATCTTCCCCCGGCCTTGAGAAAGCAATCTGCCTTGCCACGACGTGTGCTTGATTCCGACAATCCCCGAGCGCTCGCACCTAAATTCGCTTACAAGCGCACATTATTCGGGATCCGGGCTCACAGTGCGCTCCCCTTTTAATTGTCCCGGTGTCTTTCCGAGGAAAAGCGAGAAGAATCTCCAGGCAACCTTTTTTTATTTTCTTGTCTCTCTATACGTAGCAGGTTAATTATTTGAGCAGGGGATGGCTCCTGATAGCATTTGATTTAAAGGCCTGGAGGCTTTAGGTGCTCAATTAAGTTGCTATCAGTCTGCTCCTCACCTCTAATGGTCTCTCTCTCGCCATTGAACTTCTGTGCTGACGAGGGGAGCGTAGAGGAGCGATATCACGGGTCACCATAATTAAGGCCAAGGGACTCTTTAATTGCAATGACACCACCAGTTTTCCGCATATCAGCCCTCTCCTTTGTTGTTTTCTCACTTTCTAGGTATTCAGCCCCTTGATCAATCAGAGTAGGAGGGTTTTGTCAGCGGAAACATTGCGGAATGCTGATTTATTGACTTGCTCCGTCTTGGAATAAAGAGGGGCTGCAATCTACTGCTGTCTTTCATTACGAAAGCAAGACAAGAAAACTGTCTGCGCTCCATAGGCGATGTCTAGAGGATTTAATTTGGATACCGACTGTGAGGTAAAATACAACCTAGCAGGGCTGTTTTGGGCCATCTGGCAGAAGCTCGGCCTCTTAAGCGGAACCTTTTGAGTGGAGTGATGTAAGTTGGTACAACAATGATTTCTGCGACACAGTCCATTGTAAAAATGCCTCTCAACATTAGCAGCCAAAGCACCTTAAAAGCACCGGGCCATATTGATACTTAAGCAGGGCTTTGCATAATGGCGATGTTGCATTAGGGAAAGAGAGTGTGTGTGTGTGTGAGAGAGAGAGAGAGAGAAGGTGGGTGGGGTGGAAGGGAAGAGTAGGGGGAGATTTCACAGGAAAGAGAACGGCGGGCGGGCGAGCAGGTGGAGGGGGCTGAAAGCAGCCAAATGACACTCGGTTAATTCAGAGTAACAGATCTAGTCCCAAGTGGATTGAAGGCCTTGAATTAATTCTGTTATGACAAATCAAGATAAACGTTTCCCCTAAATTGCATGCGATTTAATTAATTTCTGAGATCCAAGTATTTCCTGGCTTAATAGTTCACATGCTCCTGTGCTGTCATAGTGCTTGAGTGGGCAGACTTCAAAGTGATATTAAATAACCAACTATTAGATTTACCTAGCACGTTCTATTGGAAAAGTGCCATTTAATTACCTGGCTCTATTCAATTAAAAGGACAGTGTTTTTCCCCCCGACCTAATGGTCACGTAATTGCTCTCTCCCCAAATTAATTCCCTTTCTCTCTCTCTCTGTCTCGGTTCTCTCCCGCTCACACAAATATCAGCAATGGCTTAGGGACAACATGATTTCCAATGAGTTCCCCCTGCTTCTCTGAGGCTAAAACTGCTGAAATCTAAAACTCATGGCGGTTGCCCTTGTGCGCGGCGCTGGTGGCCTCGAGCAGAGCGGTATCAGAAGCCTATCATCCCATGTCATTTTCCCCCCCGTCTGCCATTAGGGAAAATGGGATGCTCGCGCCATCCCAATCAATCGCTAAGCCTTTTTGCATCAGTGGTATTAATATAATTCTGGATATGTAACTTCATTATTTACACAGCAAGGGCAATTTAATAATCCATTACAAAAATAAGGGAGGCCCCTTTAAAATCCCCTAAGGGGACTGGCCTTCGCAATAATCCCCTCTTCTCTCTCTCTTTCTCGCTCTCCCTTGCTCTCCCGCTCTCTCAAAAGCCAATTTGGTTAATTAAATGTTTTGTTTGCAATGTGGCTCTCATTCATTTCGGACACGTCATTGGAAGCGGATAGGAGCCAGGCACTAGATCTCATTAGATAAAACCCATCAGGACTAAAGGAAAATGGATGGGGACTCTAATTAAAGCTTTTAATTGTGTGGACTCACTGTCAGATGTTATTTTTCCCCTCTCTCTTATCTCTCCTCAGATCACAGGCTCGCGCGAGCTGTGTTTTAGCTCCGTTCTCCCGCCCGACGCGCTCTCATTACAAGGAGAAAGGTGTAGCTACTTTTCCCTCCCCGCTCGTTTTAATTAGGCTCGCAGACCTGATTCTAGAGGCCAGTCTTGTGGACTTGATCCCTTCAGATCAGGTGGAGTGGAAAGAGTGAAGGCACTCTTCACATTTGGACTGGTCGTCTCAGGTTTGCTCTGGTTGACACCTGTTGTTCCAGCCTGCCAGCAGTAGTGTCAGTGCGAGGCTTCGCTGAATTATCCAGGGCGATGCACATGCCAAGGTAAATACTCACTAATGACTGCACTTCTGCCAAAAAACACTCTTTTCTGGCAGGAAGAGCAGAATATATCATGGATTCTCCATTTTATGAATTAACTTTTAAATCGCTCTGCCTGTTTTAATAAGAAAAATATAGGCGTTTGGTTATCAGCGACCCTCACAGTGTTTTTCCATTCCTCAGAACCTGAGAAATAATCCAAGAAGACTGCAAACATCTCAACGCAAGACGTTTCTGTTTGCCCTTGCAGAGGTCAAGGTGTTGGAAGGATCAGCCTGTCAAATCAGGCCATCCGCATCAGCTGAGTGAGACTGCCGTGCCGTCACTCCGTCACTGCTTTGGGTGTCAGACTTACTTGCATAAATATTTAAAAAGGGTCTTTTCGCTAATTAAATGGTCTCTTTGTGATAAACAAAACATGCTGGAGAGGATGTGAAAAGGGTTTTAAATTCCTGCAGAGTCGAAGGTCAGCTATGCCTTACCAATTGAGGTTTTTAGCATCTCGTAAAGAAAACACACACATACAGACGCAGCAGCGCGGCTCCTTTTGCTTAAGGATGAAATATGGCGAGAGCCACAGACTTGCAGATGTTCTGGAGAAAGAATCTCCTTCGTCTTCTGCTCTGTCAACATGTCAGTGGCTTGACCTCTTTTTTAAGAGTGTCCCGTTGAGGGTTTAACCAGCGCGCTTTAACAAGGGCCGCTGACGGCACAATCTGAGACACATGTTCTCAATGGAAAATACGCTCCGCTCCGTGAGAAGCTTGATGGCTTGTAACTTTTTCCTTCAAATCTTTTTTTTCTTGACAACCATCACTTCATCTAATCATTACATGGCTAATGTCATTTCATGTGGTCTTTGGACTGTCATAACGTCCAGATGTATGAACTATCTGAAGTTTGGCTTCAAAGACCATGAAAAAGAAGCCGAGCAAAACTACACTATCCTCAAAAAACATTACTGAAGACCCCTTTTTAAATGAATTTCACAAGTGCGACGGAAATCTGAAGGAACTTCAAAGAACGCCTTTACAAACACAAAAAGACGTTCCTCAAACATGTAAATATGGTTCTGGTTGTGACTTTTCTAATTAATAAACGCAGCTAACCTGATGTAGTCATTCCTACAGAGGATCATGCCACTCTTGGTGTAGCAGGATGTGCCGATCTCTCCAAGCTGGGCCTGGCAGCAGGAACATTTCAGACAGCGGCTGTGCCAATAGCTGTCCATGGCATACAGGAGGAAACGGTCGGCAATCTTTCCCCCACATCCCGCGCAGCGCTTCCACGACAGAGATCCCGCTCCAACAGGTGGGGGCTGGGCACTTCCTCCAGGGTTCACCATTGTGTCTGCAGAAACATGAAGAGACAGCCGGGATAAGCGGTTAGAACTGGGGAGTCAAGAAGTTCATACAAGTTTTTTTTTTTGCTTAACGCATTCTTTGGAAAGCTCCTTCAAAAACAAATTATACAACCCATATATATATATATAAATTGAAACCAAAAAAGGAACGGTGTCCCTAGAAGTATACCATCAGCATTACAATACTCCCTATCTTTCAAAGTCAGCACACTTGAGTTTCCTGAACTTCTGACAGAAGTTTTGCTCTTGCAATATCTAAAACACCTGGAGCCTGAACAGTGACCCAAAACACTGAATGTTTTCGGAGGCATGCTTCCTAAAAGCTCTTTTGAAATAATTGAAATGCATATAATGCCTGCAAGCAAGTCTGAGAATTGTTTTAAGTGGCAGGCTGTCCTTGATCTTTATCTAAGCGCTGAAGTCAGCTCCTTTGGTCCATTTGTGATAAATGTCTCTTCGCTGATAACATTAGAGTCGCTGGAACAATTAAAGAGGCGCTGGCTTTTGTTAGGTTGTCTACATTGCTTTTAAACTACATTTACCTCAACCTTCATGATACTTAACATGAGAAAGAGAAAGAGAGAAACCCAAGCGCTACTGTGGCCAGAACTAGGGCAGTTAACTGAGGAACCTTGAAGTTGTGTGAACCATTCAGAGGTCGACATATTCCACTCGCTTTCACTAAGGTTATCAGATGACGGATTTCCAGCCAACATCATGAAGAACATTCAGCAGCGTTCGCTTTGGGGACTGGTCACTGCCGCGTGAAATTACCCCAGGCATGCTGGATCATTCAGCATATGCGAGAATCAGTTAATGCCGGCCCACAGAAAAATCTGCTTCTGACAGAAATCACATTAACCACGAGCCCTCATTTATGATTGCAGTTCTGTACTTTGCTCTGTTGATCCATCAGTACCGCATGTGTGCGCTTCTGCTCCATCCTTCCACTAATACATCTGAAATTTTAATCTTTCCCAGGTTTCATAAGGAGGACTGCTGGACCGAAGTGGGAAAGATTAAAATTTAAGATATATTCGTGGAAGGCTGTAAGCCAAATCTTTGTTGAAAGGTAATTAGAGGAGAAGAGAGAGGCGGGGGGTAGAAAACATTGCACTGAGAGAGAGAGAGAGGCATTCAGTAACCCCATTAGTGGAGGCTCTTAGGGACAAGCAATACCTTAGTGCTGATTAAATCTAAAGGGAGATGAATCAGAGACCGAAAGTGACTCCCCCAGATAAATAAGATCGGACCATCGTCAAGTTTCCTTCCCAGTAAGAGGGAAGAGGGGAGATTTGAAGAGAGGGAGGGGGTGGCTTTTAAGTCAAATGGGCAAACTCAAGTAATTACACGGACAGGCAATTTAAGCGAGGGGATGTGCAGAAATATAAAACAGATCAGCAGCCCGTGGCCAGTAATACAGATCGCAGTCCTGGAGCCTAAATACAGCTGCTCCACAAGGCACAGCAAAAGATACAGAATAGCACTTATGTTATGGTTTGTTGACCATACGCACAGCACGCGAGCACTTCTACTACGCTATTTTGATGTTAGAAACGCCTGCCATTTCCATCGAGCTTCTACGTAAACCTGCGCTCTTTATGCGAGTAAACACACAAGCAAACACACTACATTACTATCTCTAGTTATTACGTTATTTGTTACGCGCGTGACATGCAACACAAATCGTATTTGCAATAAAAAAAATATCTGACATCTTTATGCTTACATTTCACTAATCTAGGACATTATTTGTGTCGATCCGTCCCAAATCTGTCTCCCTCTCGCGACATGAAATTACTATTATGCGTAAAATAAAAAGTGTTGTTGAGAAATGTACTCACCTATTTGAAATGCAATGGTTGATGGTTAATGGACAAATGTATAGCAGTCTGTTTTGTCGGTAGACAATAAAAATAAGGCGCACAGTCAGTCCAACAAACTCACAGACGGAGCGCGTGCATGGATACTTCTCACTGCTGCGAAAGAGTGAAGCAAATGGAGTTTTCAGATTGTATTTCCACTGTTGCCGTCACCTTTTCAGATCTTCTGGTTATCACTGGAAAGATCGGCCGCGGTTTTGTTAAACGAGCGTTCTGGAATGTCTTCCGTAATTTCCATAGATGAAGCGAGAGCCTGTGTTTGTAACCGTCCTCTGCGCTGATGTCTCGCCGTTGCTTGTCGCTTGTGCTCTACATGTGTCAGTGACAGAAAAAAGCCTAGAGTAAACCTCCTCTCACAGGATGACGTCAATCAGGCGGCGGCCAATCACGACACACCCCATTCAAGCGGAATGACAAATCCAGCCAATCGGAAGGCGGCGAGATTGACTTAGACACACACTGTTCAAAGGAGGAAAGATTGCGGTTGAGTGGGCTCTTTTTGCTTTTTGAGGTTGGATGGGGCAGTGGTTCTCAACTGGGAGGGCCGGGACCCACTAGGGGGCCTCGGTAAACTTTCAAAGGACCACAAAATGCCTTTATCACTACAAAGAAACTGTTGTACAAAAACAATTCAAATACAAAATCTGCTAGAACGTGCGTCATATTTCTTACTTCGGAAAATAAGCAACTTTAAACTGCTGAATTTGAGCAGAGTAGCCAAGTTTAAACACTGGTCTATAACAGAGAATCAGTGAGTTTAAGTTGTGAAGAATGTCTGCAGAAACGAAAATCATTCTATAATATCTACAAAACAGATGTTACTATATTATATATTATATTACTATATTTTGTTGTCTCATGTTTTAGGGAAATCTTGAGAGTAAATAAATAAAAAGTTTGCAAACAAGCTTGTGTTTTTTGTAATCATAACTGCAGACATAGTGTAGCCTACAGGAGGAAAAAACAAGGCAATGTATAAGTGCAAAAATCAATAAAAAAGTGGGGGACAACCGAATTTTTGATACGGAAATGGAAAACAACCTGTTTGTGTGTTACAACTAACATGTAATATGTACAAGTAATATGTTTTCCATATTAAAACTTACTACTAATAATAATAATAACCTTCTATATTTACTATAGTGCAAAGACTATAATACTGACTATGGGGCACTAACTATACAAAAGTCATTTGGTTCCATGGGCAAGGTAAAAATTCAGCATATCAAGTCACGCTTATGTTCCTTATTACAGTGGCGCCATCCTCTGGTAGGAAGAAGAACTACAATGATAGATTTTGTTTGGTTCAACTAATAGATTTTCTCCTGTACTGAGACTTGATGCACATAACCAGAACAAGTTTTAAAAATAATCTACAAGAATTTAATTAATTTAACAGACTGATAGACATCTTAATATGTCACAGCATTTTAAAATACAAAAGAGAAATTCTGTTTACCACAGTTTTCCTGAATTCACAGATTTACCCTGCAAAAAAAAAATCATTTTCAACTAAGGTACATAAGAGAAATGGCTGTATATTTCCGTGGGCACTGACACCCAGAGATTAATTGTTTGCCGAGGCAATTGCTCATTTAGGGCTGTATATTGCTCATGTTCCTGCGTGGAAGTGATTAAATGTTTGTCATTTCACAATTAAAGAACCTGAAACCACCTAACATCCTTTTTTTCTGCCAAAAGGCCTATTAATCTCAGCGAGACTACATTTAAAAAAATATTTACTTACAAGCGCACAGTCATGAAATGAACACATCCTGTCATGAAATTAACGCATTTAATTATTAAACTTGTTTTTTTTAATGCTATCGCCAAAATAGTTTCCAATTGATTTTTATTTGTCACTCTGAAAACTGTCTTCATTCGACGTCCCACCCGGAAAGAGCAAGAAGTGAAACGTGATGTGATGTTCTACTATGTTTCAGTGGGCAGCTAATCTTTACGAGACAAAACTGTGTAATTATGAGTTGCCTCTGGATTCATTAGTAAGATGTACATTGTGCAAAGAGTCTCCTATACCAGATACTAATGGTTTAATTGTCGTTGGTCCTGGCTGATTGCAGCGAGCAGTTTGATTTCCCTGCAGGAAAGGCAACTCTATTTCTCCCAGGATTGGGCTCAATTCTCTCCAACAAGAACAATGAGCCAAAGATGGCAAAGAATGTATTTTCCACGAAGGAATAATTAATTTATCTCAACTATTAAAACTAGTGGGAAATTATGGGATGACTCTGAATGGGGGCCTCAGAGGAAAAGCTTTGTTTGTTCTTGGGCTGTTTTAATGAGCTTTTCACAAATGGCCAAGAAAAAATACTTCTTTCTCTTCTCCTTTTGCAATATGATAGTCGCACACAATAACGAGGAGGGGGTGCTTAGGGGATCCCATGGAAAAGAGCAACACCGAAGGCCCTGTTTCTGATCTAGTGATGTCCTATCGCGAGTCCTCCGCATCTATGTTGTGATTACAAACAGAATAGAGGAACAGCACTGTTTAAACGGCAGCAAGAGATGGTATAAAGTATTGATACCCCCATAGAGGGAGAGAAAGAGCTCATAATGAAGTTTGTGTCCTCTGGGGGAAACCAATTGAAGCCGGTAAGAGATATAGAGTATTCACCGTGATGCTTCATTTCAAATAAGAAATTTACCCCTCATGATATTACATTATTATGCTGTTAAACCTAGAGGCTCTCCATCACGCAGCAATGGGAAAAGGCTGAAGAGGCCTTTAAGACATTTTACATCCATAAAAAAAACAACATGATATGATTCCGAAATGAAACAGGAACTGCAATAGGACAAAACGCTGTTATTCCCACACACCCGGCTGTTACAATATAGCCATGTTCATGTCAAGGCCTTGCATTAATACAGAGATAATGAATTATTGATTGGTAAATACAAATGCCTTTTCTAAAATGTTGCAGGGTAGTGGCTGAACACTGATGCTTTTCAGTGAATTCAGCATTGAGTTCCCAATCAGCAAACTGCCCTTCATTGAGGGCTGATCTATGGCCACATGAAAAGTCAACTGGCTAGAAAAGGTTTCAATTCAATGGTGCCTGAGGTCTTTGCTCTCATATCATCTATGTGAGGAGATGTTGCTAACCCTTCTCCGTTTTCCATTATGTGTACTTTAGCAAGCCTGCAGCGGCTAGATGGGTGGCGTGACACTGAGAAATATTGAATTGCATATTTTAAGACAAATTGTTTGCTCCGCGCGCTCATAAAGAAAAAATCTCAAAAGTCATTTCTTTAATATGCTGTTATTGACTGCTTTGATCAATCTTGCGTCAGCAGCGAGCAAGTAAGTGAGCTTAATTAAATACAAATCGATAATTCCTTAACAAATAGCGCATGGACTTGAGAAACAGACCCGGCAGAATTAATTGGGTAGCATTTGTGTAGCTAAACGTTTGGGAAACTTCATCAAGAATTCAGCTCTCCATCTTTGGCGAACATTTATACATTATGCATGTCATTTAAATGCAATTAGAGGTCCTAATATGTTAATCTCTTTAATTTATTTGCCAAAGCTTTTTTGTAATTACATTGTTGTAAACAATGATAAAACTGTGTCCTCATGCATGCAATTGGATAATTGGCTACTCACAACACATTTAGTAGATTAGACTAAAACTATTATACAATCATATCTGGGAAACTGGCTGTAAGATGCCCACTGTGTCTTAATTTCCAGTCATTGGTAGCTGATGTAATGGAGAAACACGTACTTATGGGTGATTTGTAATGTAGTGCGTGTGTGTGGGTTTTAATTTTAGTCTTTTTTTATTTGCACAGACAGGAAACCTGGGGCCCGAGACTCAAGCTCCCATATGAGAACAACAGCCTAACAAGTGTTGCTAACTGCTAGGCCTCAGCAGGGTTGCCAGGTTTTCACAACAAAACCTGCCCAATTGCTTTCAGGGGCTAAATATCACATTATCGGGGTCCCTTCAATCCATGCACATGAAAAACAACAGTGTTAAAAGTAATTCTGCAGAAAAAAAAAACGCAACACTGGGCTATATTTTCTTTATATAAAAGCTATACTGTGTATTTTGAATGGACATTGTATGTGTATACAAAAGTTTAACTGACAAGAGTAGCATTGCTTATTTGAGAACTAATTTTGACACAAGGTAAATCTAAATTTTAATTTTCCCACATACCTATAACATTTCTATTTACAAAAATATCTATTAAATATATAGACAGTATTTAAATCACCAGCTGTGATGATCAGAAATTCAAAATACAGTACTGTGACAATTTTTTCCTGTATTACACTGTAGAATGCTATCAATGCTCTCAGATGTCATAAAAAACTTGGTGAAGGTGTCTAATGAGAGAATTTTCATTTTTGGGTGAACTATCCCTTTAAGACATAACGGATTGTGTTTGCGTGGATCCTTGAAATCTGTAATTCTGTGTACTGTACATGTGTAAAAGTGCAACAAGCTCATAAAAGAATCACATGCAGGGCTACCCAGGAGGATCAGAGTTAAGCAGAACAATAATTTTGGTGAGATATTTAATTATGAGCCATACAGTGTTGCATAGGTGCAGCTTTTTCACGTCCTCTTGACCACACACACAAACACACATTGCCTGGCCCTCCCTCCGTAGGGCCCATAATTATGCTGATCAGAACAGCCACGGCCCTCGAACAACATCACTCTAATGAAAGCTCGCTAATCCTTAATGAGTCGCTATGTCTTGTGATAAATTTCATAATTATTCAACCCAGCGCGACGGGAGACGAAAATTCATCAGTCAAAGCAAATTAGCCCGGCTCCATTATAGTGCAGCGTCTTGTAGAGACGTTCACTTTATTAGGCCTCTACAGCCATCGCAGTAATTGGGAGCATATTTCACTTGGCTGTACCCCCACTTCATTCAAGGACTGCTTTTATCCTTTTATTTACACAGAGTCCTTTTATAAAATGTTTTGCAGCTCATACCTGCAAGAATCTGAGTATTTCACAGTTTTGGAGAAAAGAAAAGCGGCCAAAGCTTGTAGATCAGCAGGGTTACCAGGGTTTTAGGTTTTCACATTTTGGTAATGTTCCAATCGTATTTCATAGGCTGGCACAGAAAGATCTCAATCAAGCATCTGAAATGTACATGTTCAAAAACAATAAAGTTCAGCGAAGTATAACGTTTTCTGATTTGTACAATACAGTGTCTTTAGTGTTTAAATGTTTCAAGTAAATAAAATGAATTAAAATCATCAATACGGTTCTAACAAGAAATAGTTGTCAGCAAAATACAAGAAAATAATATACCATTAAAATTATTATATAATTTATTTTGTTTCGGTCAGCGTTGAGTAACAATAAATAAATCAATAATTGAATGTATTAAAAAAAAAGGTGTTTAATTAAAGTATCAGGTTGCATTATGAATTAAATCATAAAAAGATGCCACTGAACATATATTAATAATATACTGTATTTGTTGTTTCTGCATTAACTTGAAGATTGAATATGAAATTAAATGTCACAATCACAATTAATTGCAATTCATTTAATTAAAAAATGAGTGATTAATCAGTATTTTTTTTTATTGATTGATTATACATATATAATACGTGTTTATGGAGGCATGCTTTAAACAAAAAAAATATGTTAAACAATAAAATTAATTAAAAATTAAGGTAAAATAAAAAAATGTAAAAAAGTAAATTCATTCTCAAAAGTCACAATCAATCACAACAAATCATTAGGGTGTTTAAAAAACCTTAAACAAGCTCAAAGTATCAAGTCTCAAGTATTATCCATGACTATTCTCTTCCTTTTCATGTAAGACATCTTCAACAGGCTTCACCTCTCATCCACTCTAATTACCATTCTTTCTGTCATTAGGAGCTTCTACCTCAGGAAAAGATGAGAAAATGTGATTTCCCCAGTTCTCTAATGCTGATTAAAATGAGGACAGTATGAAAGAGGGTATTGTCTCATTGTGTGCGTGTGGGGTGAGGGGGTTTAGCTGCAAGCGTATGTGTCTGTAGATCAGTGGCTGCAACAGGAGGGATAATTTTGCCAAGATGATGGACATTAGGGCGCCCCTCACACACACCAGCCTTGTTTGTTCTTTGACTGCCTAAGGGCGTGTGCTTGGCGGGATTCCTCTCGCACTCATG
Organism: Enteromius viviparus; assembly: GCA_032353835.1. Lineage (NCBI taxonomy): Eukaryota > Metazoa > Chordata > Actinopteri > Cypriniformes > Cyprinidae > Enteromius > Enteromius viviparus. The sequence goes on along the minus strand of JAUCNO010011486.1, from coordinate 4,220 downwards.
CACACAACCTGCAGACATATCAAACGAACAGAACCAGACTTGCTGAGTCACTCATACATTAGTCCATAAATCACAAGAACTGAGTTCATATTTACTAAAAAAAGGGCCTTTCAGAATAAGTACTACAATGTTGCTCATTCCGGTGTACAGTAAGAAAAAATACTTTTCATAATTATGATCATAATGTGCACTTGAAGAGGCCTTAAAAAGCTGTTTTAGTGTACACTGAGCGGGTGTCATCCATGCTGATATCACATGACCTTACTTGTAACAATAACAAGTTTACTTCTATAACATATTTAAGGTGCTTTAATTTATTTATGTATATATATAATTTATTTATAAAATTTATTTTTTATTTTTAAAAGGATTTTGAGAGAAGCATTAATTTGAAAAAAAAAAAAAAAAATACAGAAAAACATTGCATAATACAGTACATACCGTTTTATATATATATATATATATATATATATTTTTTTTTTTTTATACAACTTAATTTTTAGCAAAGATTTTTCTGGTGTTACAAGACAAAATACTGTATTAAAAAAAATAAAAAAAAAAATAAAGAAAAATACAGTAAAAATTACTACTATTACCATTATTTGAAATAAAAATTTTAAAGCCAGAACTTCTAGCCAAAGCCGAATTTTCAGCAGCCTTTATTCAAGTCTTGTTTTAGTGTCACATGATCCTTGGACATTATTTTTGTATGTTTAATATGCTTATTGGTGATCAAAAATAAAATAAAATACGTAAGTTAGTTAATAAATTATCATCATCAACAGCTAAATATTTTAGTACAAATTGTGACTTTATTTAGAATTTTTCAATGAATTATTTTCTTGTATTTTGCTGACAACTATTTCTTGTTAGAACTGTATTGATGATTTTAATTCATTTTATTTACTTGAAACATTTAAACACTAAAGACACTGTATTGTACAAATCAGAAAACCAGTGAAACATAAACAAAAACTTGTTGAGTGTTACATTTTGTGTATGAACGCCAGAAAAAAAGGAGGACAGAGTTGATAAGAGGAATAGTTTGAACAAATTAATTCATGAGAAACGATGCTGTCAGAGGTAGCAATCAAGGCCAAGCTAGGGATAAATTCACGAAACTGATACCGCCTACAGTAAAGACGATGACTAGTAAGTATGCAAAGGATGAGCAACACTACACATCTTAAACAGTTTAAATTCATTTTCAATTACTTTTGCCTTATTGCCAAATATGTCCTTAGAAAAGCCAAATTCCTCAACATCAAAAAATATCAACCTACTCATTATTACTTTGCCATTCCAAACAACACCACCAAGAGAAGCAAACACTTAAAAAGGCTATATGCTCACAAATCCCCCAGTTTTCCTTGGTGCCAATATTAAATGTGCCGTTAACGTGGTTAAGTTCTAGTAGAAGGGTTGTATTTCAGAGGATGTGGTGGGTTCGGTGTGTTTGTGTGTGAAATCCCTTCAGTCAGACCGTATCATTTGACCAGGCTAATCTCCTCTTCTTACAGCTCATTACAACTATGTTTGTCCAAAACAATGGCCCAAAGTAATGAAAAAAGCCGCTGCGAGGCTGAGCTGATTGGAAGGTAATAAAAAGTGAAAAAGGACAAAGTGAAAAGGCAATGCACACACTCCCTCTCACAAACACAGACTGAAAATAGCATCCTTATCATCCCTGTTTCATTTAGATTTGATTACTGTCGGATTATAATGCAATCACAACACTGTTTGAGAGGTAGCTATGGGAACCGTGTATCTCGCCGCAGATCTTAATTTAGGTTTGAACACTCCAGATCACTTAGATACAAGAGACGAGGGGGATGGACAGAAAGGAACAAGGGCGCGAGAGGAGGTGAGAGGTATACTGGGAATGAGGCATGGAGGGGGGAGACAGGACGTGGAGACAGGCGCTTTCTTGTTCTTTCTGTTGTATTTCATATGCGATTCAATTTGTCTTTCAGGAGGAAAATCAATTTCTGATGACAATCCTGTGTGCTGCACTGAAAGGCAGAGAGTTCCTGAGTCCTGGGAAAGTTGCTGTTGGAGACAGAGGCTAATCTCGGCAGAATGAATCATTCACGCTCTTATTTGGACATCTGTGTTAACATTTTCCCCCCCTGATTCCTCCCCTCCCTCATAAACTCTGCCCGACTGGTGATGGTTTCATTAGAAGTTTTTGCAGGTGGTTGGAAGTTTGGTGGGACAGGAATATGATGACGCCAACTGGCCTGAATTTCCTTGTGCAGTCAACAGACTTAATTAAAAATGCATACAACTTTTTTCCTAAAATGTAAATGGTTTTATTTAAAACATTTTACATACTACTTTATATTTTATACATAAAATGCATGATTCGAATGTCAATTTTGGTTTGGTGAATGCATTCATGTCCATATAGTGTTGTAACCATGGTGATGCTGAACTTGACCGTAGCAAAGGAAAGACACTGCAAACAGCGTGCACAAAAACAATGACTTGAAAGCACAGAATGTCAGATCAATGGAAAGTTAATTAATGAAGTGAGCAGAACTGCCAGATGCTCTTGATTCCTATGGAGCACATGTTCTTCATACTGCTGCAACACAAAAAAGGGAGGCTTCTTTTCATGATTCTCTATGGCTTGCACCTCTTTTAATATCATAAAAAAAATACAGAGAAAGCATCTAGACAGAGAAAGCATCTAGAACAAAAGGCAAATGGCATTGCAGCTATAAAAAAAGATGAAGTAGCCTTAAAGGGATAGTTTTACCAAAAAGGAAATTCACCCCATGATTTACTCACCCTCAAGCCATCCTAGGTGTATATTACTTTGATCTTCCAGATTAATAAAATAGGAGTTATAATGTAAATGTCCTGGCTCTTCCTATCTTTATAATGGCAGTGAATGGATGCCAAGATTTTGAAGCCCAAAAAAGTGCATCCATACATTACAAAGGGTACTCCACATATAACCATATATAACAATTTATATAAATGTATACATTTTTATAAACCAAAATCACTATAGCTTCCACTAATTGTTGTACGCGCATCCAGGACAAAGTGGCATTGCAGCAGATGACATAGGACATAGGCGTAGCACAAGTTCTGGTGAGAATATGCTGTAAATACAATATATAATAAAATTGTAAATAAAATAAAATAATTTAGAAAATAATACAATTTAAAAAAAAAAATAATAATTATTTATAACATAAAATTGTAAATATAAAAGGGAATAAAATAAATAAAAAAATTAAAAAAATAAAATTATTTATAATATAAAATTGTAAATAAAATTATAATACATTGCTTCTTGTATATTTTGTGACAAAGAAATGTAATAAAATTTTCATATTTGAAAATCATATTACCTACACTAAATCTTACCTGTAACATAACTGATATTAATAACAAAAGCAAACGTGAGAAAAAAACAAAAGCGAGTTGTTGATTTGAAAATGGATTGCATGTGAAATAAATTGCCATTTTTCTCACGAGATTAGTTTTTGTTCATGAATTCTTTAAAGCTTCAATATTTTGTTAAAATGAGTAGGAAGAGGAGATATGGGCCTGTTTGTAACATTTGTGATCTCTTTAAGGTTTTTGGCAATATCACATGTGAAATTAGAAGCGAGTTTTCAATCAAGCAAACACAAAAGAAAAGGACACGTTAAAGAATAAAAGTTAATTTTTCAAATAGACATTTTACTAAGCATTAACTACATTATAGCTGATTATAGGGTATTGCATTTCATGTATAAAAGAGCCAGAGCCATGGCCATTCATGTTCATTGGCTCAAATATATAGAACCAAAACCAAATATATATATATATAGAGTAACAAAACAGGCCGTATATGTATGAATTAATTCTGGCAATTAATTTAAATAAAAAACAATTAAGTTAACACATTTTTCTGTTTTTATTGCAATGAAGCAGACATCAAATTTAAAATGCATTTTATATTGTAACAATTTCATAATGAATCCCCAAATGTACAATCATCATAAATATATTTTCATATTTTATTTGTTACAGGTGACTTTTGCTAAGTAACATTTACATTTAACAAAAGTAATCTTTAAACATTCAACATTCAGTATCTTCTAAAGCCATTTTTTAAACGTTTAATTCAATTAAATTCAATTAAATTCAAATTTATTTGTATAGCGCTTTTCATGATACATATCATTGCAAAGCAGCTTTACACCAAAGTAAAGTTTACA
>JAUCNO010011371.1:5851-23959 GCA_032353835.1 Enteromius viviparus | reverse complement strand
ATTAAGTTGTTAGTTTAAAACCAAGGGATCATTTGACCTACCTCTGGTAGGGCTGAGGGGGTCAGAAAATCCTGGGAGTGCGAGTGTTAATGTGTATGTGGCTGCTATCGTTACAAAACAACAACCCATAGATGTTATGTCATATGGGAAGCATGACCTGATCATCAGGTTCCTCAGGGGGTCAGAAGGTTGAATCCTCCACAGCCCCCCACTGTACCCCTTGGGAACTGTCTCTAGTGCTAAGATCACTGCAGCAGGCCCCATTTGAGCCTTTGCCAGCAGTCAAGCTAAGGTTTTAATCAATGAAGACTCTGCGCTTTCCGGCACTGTTTGCGTCAAGAGGGTAGGGGACCTGCAGGCATTTTTGGTCAACGAATCATTCCCGGAGTTTGGTCCGGCAAATTCCTATGTAACACAGAGGTCGCAGCCTGACTATGTGCCCAAGGTTCCCACCAACACCTTTTAGAGATCAGAGGAGGAGGAGGCAGACCCAGCCTTAGCTTTTCTCTGTCCTGTCCAAGCACTAAGATGATACATTGACTGGACACACAGCTTAAGGACCTCAGACAAGATCTTTGTCTGTCACGGAGGCCGGCAGAAGAGGAATGCCATCTTAAAGCAGAGGATGACCCACTGGATAGAGGATGCCTTCATCCTGGCTTACCAAGCACAGGGTGTTCCCTGCCCCCTCAGGTTATGGCCCCACTTGACAATAAGTGTGACATCATCCTAGACGTTGGCTCTTGGTGCCTCGCTGTCAGATATCTGTAGAGCTGCGGGCTGGGTGACCACTAACACGTTTGCTAGATTCAATAGCCTTTGTGTGGAACCTTTTGTGTTCTTACCTCAAACGAGTAGAGGCACTGTAAGAGCCCGGTTTTAGGTTGCCTTGTGTTAACTGCACCAGAGTGTCCAGGCCCTTACTCGATGAATCCTTGAGAACCAGTAGAGGGTTGGGGTCCATATGTAGTGACCGAATAGCATCCCATTTGACAGTGAAAACCTAACTATGCACTGCGTTAGTTGCCCATTTATAAGTGCATTGGCTTGTTTTTTATACACCGAAGTGGATTGGTCTCTCAAAGCAAGATCCCAATTTGTTGGTCACTTCTGACATGACATCTCCATTCTAGTCCAGTTGGACTTGTAACCCAAAGGTTGTGGGTTTGAGTTCCAGGTCTGGCAGGGATTGTGGGTGGGATTAGTGAAAAACCAGCGCTCTCTCCACCTTCAATACCACAACTGAGGTGAGACGTTCCCCCAAATGCTTCCCGGGCACCGCAGCAATGGCTGCCCGCTGCTCCGGGTGTGTGTTCACGATGTGGGTGGTTGTTCGCTTCTCACTGCAGTGTGTGTGCACTTGGATGGGTTAAACGCAGAGCACAAATTCCTAGTATTGTAACCATACCTGGCCACATGTCACATCCTTTCCTTTCCCTTTTTTCAGGTAATGAGGGTTACATACACACATAACTGAGACGTTTTTTGTTTTAGCTTTTGTTGTTGTTTTTGTACTTCAATTTAAGCCAAATGAGAATGAAAAAATTTGCCTTTGAAACTAGCTAAAATAAAATAATATTAATTTATTACAAGTAATGCATTGATGCCTTTTTTGTATTTATTTATTTATTTATTTATTTATTCTGCCTCATTGTCTTCCTTCATTATTTTGTTTATTCTGGTTCTGTACATTAGATGTACATCTCAACAGGGCAATCACAATGTCTTCAAGCTGCTGTGTTGAAGCTAATGTTGTGCTGGTGAGGCTTACCTGGCTGACCCTGGGATGGTCAGAACAGGAGTCTGCAGAGGACAGGGGTGAAGTGCTGGTCCGGCAACACCCATGGCACTTTATCAATCAACAGTGGCACTTATTCCAGCTGGTGCCACCTGGCCTACTCTGTCAGTGTCAGTAGTTATTTCAAGGCACTGCCAAAAGGAGGGACTGTATTTCGCTGCTGGCATGCACCAGGGGACCGTTACTAGTCATTAGATTATTGCAGTGGAGAAGGTTTTCAAAATTATTGTGAGAGGTTCTGGGAGTATTTTTAAGTCTTTTAGCATCCAACATTCTTATTTAATTATACAGCAGCTTGTAGGAACATATAAAGACTTGGGTTCACATCACTGCCCTTGTAATTATTGCACTAATAATAATTAATAAAAATAAAATAATTAGTAAAATTCTTTGAGGACATAAGACCAACAATTTGGTGATATAATTACCTTGTGGTAAACATTTGGCCCTACTACGACAATGCATTGTTAGTTTATTTACATTTATAAATGAATGGCTGTTTATATTTGTTAAAAAATAGTGATAAATAAAAATTTACCGTATTACATCACATTACATTTTTATGTTATTAAACTGATTAACTTAAATTAAATCTAAATTAAATATTGCATAACCCTAAAATAAAAATAAACATTTCTTTTGTCTTGGACACTTGACATACAATGACAGTAGTAAATTTACATACGGCAAATGTCAACTAAGGTATTTTCGACCCTTGATTGATTGATTTATGGCTTTAGGGTGGGGCAATAATCCCCCACTCCCACCCCCACATCCTGTCATAAAAATCCAGAAACTCACGGAATGTTAATCCCACTTTACAACCTATTATAAAACCAAGTAGTAGAAGTTGTATGTTTGGGGTGAGTTCAGCTGTTTGAGTGTCAAGTGTCTGATTGAACTGGGGGACCCTTCTCCGCGGGGGCCTGTGTCTGTTAGGAGCTGACCCATCCTCCCCAGCTAAGCTGTCCTGTCTCTATAATGAGAGAAAACACAGAATGAATCATTAAGGAGAATAAAGACTTTTTTTAAAAGATTAGGGGCAAATAGCAATATTGAATAATGGTTATAAAGGGTTTAATCAGTGATTTAGATTTTCTATTGTTTTTAAAATACCCCTCCTATACAGATACAAAGAGGTGTTTGAGTAAAGATAGCTTCTCTACAAAAAGCACCATCTATGTTTAGTTGAAACTAGAAATGCCAGATCCTTAAATATACAAAATTATAAAACAGCGAGTTTGACTGTTAAACAGCTGCAAGGAAAGAGTAAAATCACTCTTTGTATATATCGCAAAAAGAAACACTGGACTAATATTACGAAATACAAAATTATAGTGCAGTTAAATTTTTAACACATCAAGAAATGCCCGCTTTCGAGTGATTTTAAAATAAGTGTTTTACCCGCAGCGTCTGCGTGAATTTGCACTTTCACATGAGAGACTGACCCTTTCCCATTTAAACAAAAATAGTCATGACCCTTAAACACCATGTCAAAGCAGCAACTTAATCAGCATACGTTTATCTAAATACGTTCATCATCATCAAAAACACTATAAGACTTAGATGTTTTGTCAAGACTCTGAGAAACGTGTCATCATATCAAGCAGATTGGATTAGATAAGTTTATTTCAGATCACCACTGAAAACCCTTGCTTATTATGCCTACCCTTTGTACAGCAGATGAGGAGCAACACTTTACACTAAATTGCACAAAATACTGTCACTTATGCACATAACAAAGAAAACATGCTTAATAAATTATACTTGAGAAAAGCATGCTCAATCACCACTTGACAATACAACTTTAAGATGAACCACTATAACTGTAACGATAAAGGAGCTAGGAGGTGAGAGGCGTGCGGATTTATATGCAAGCTGTTTAATATACAAAGATATACGAGATATATGAGATATACGAGAGTCGGTAATGGAAAATCCAATAAACAAGACAGAGTAATACTAACACAGGACGAGAAACTAGAACTAGTTTTACAGTGCAATGGACCATGAGAAACGGACAAAGACTTCCGGATTAAATACACACAAACCTGGGTCAATGGGTGGAGCTAGACAATGAATTGCTGTGGTGACTGATGAGAAAGGCGGAGACATGAATGAACACACTTGACAACACAGAGACATGAATGAAAGTCCAGGATGAAAACAGAATGAGTTTGTGAATGCGAGTCCATGCATGAAAAACGCTGAAGTGCCATCCCCAGAACTGGGTAGGCACCTCCAGCTGACTGTGATAATAACACCGCGGCTAATTATTCTGACACCTGCCGCTGCCTCCTGATGTCTCTGTAGTGGTTAAACATGAGGTAAAATTCGTAAATTTCCTTTTTATTCCTGTTTTTAAGAAAGTACGAAAATGTTTTAGAGATAATGATTTTGTCTTCCATAGTTTCCAAATTCTGTCTCCGTTTGCTAGTAATCATGTCACTACTAGAGCAAGCTCTTGATTGGTTAACGCGGTGCTAATTTTCCCCAAAATTCAGGTTTTTCAACTTGAGCGTTTCGCGCCTCAGGATGTGTTATGTTTTGTGGCTTTGAGTGTCTGACACACCACGAAAACCCGATATCTCCCTATACGGGTGCATGAATCAACATAACTCTCTACAGATTACAAAGCCTCTGCATTTAAACTGCAATAGTTACATTTATGTCTCTGTTAAAACACGAACTGCTAGTTTTTTAACTACACAAATTGAGTCTGATTCTAAACACATTCTAAACACCAAAAAGCCACATCCAACAGCGCACGGATGGTAAACATGCCTCGTTAAAGGAAGCGTCTTTAAAAAGATGTACCATCCGTGAGTACTCATTTAGCTTTGCTCTTTTGTGAAAGGCTGAAGCAAACAGGAAAGATGGTCGCTTGGTAAACAAATGCAGATAGTGCAATGCAAATGTTACCGCCATTCGACTGGAACCACCGTCGCTGCAACGCTGTAACACCCGCCTTTCTTTTCGTTTCGCAGAGTAGAATGGCTCCAAGAACGTTCGCATGAACTGCTCCACTCTGAAGCGAAAAGCTAATGAACGCTGGATCGGCTGACCTACTTATACACGCACCGCGATTGAGTTCAGCTGATCCTAATCAGCGTATGCCAATGAAATTCATTGGCGTGTTTGTACACGCAGAGTTGTTTTGGCATCTCGAAGCGAGATTCCTATTCGTCGGTCACCGACGTGACGTCTCCGTTCCCTTCTTCAGGGAAAGAGGGTTACATACGTTCTCCTCGGACATTTGTACTAATAATTTCAAGTCAATTTGGTCAGAAACTATGAAACGCAAAACTATGCGATTTAACTTTTCTATAAGGATTTTTTTTTAAGGATTGTGGTTATGTAATCTCTTAGTAAATGTATGATTTTTCCTCATTATTGATAGGTGAAGTATTTTATATGATTGAATACCTTCCTAATGTTTTTGGATGTGCGCATATTAAACTTTCTAGTGAATTAATCAAATATACAGTAGGGGAAATAAGTATTCAACACTTGAACAATTTTTTAGCAGTTCACATGAAATTCTGACCAGATGTTGGTATTAACTCTTAATACTGAGTTTTACAATTCATGAAAAAGTTATGTGAAATAAAGTGAAATTAATTAATTACTTAAATTAAAGTGTCTCTCAGCTGGCCTGGGAAAACATCGGTGTTCCCCCAGAACAGCTGGAGGAAGTGTCTGGGGAGAGGGAAGTCTGGGCATCCCAACTTAGACTGCTGCCCCCGCAACCCGGTCCGGGATAAACGGAAGATGATGGATGGATGGATGGATATTTTATGCCTATATAGTTAATACCAACATCTAAATTGAAAAATAGTTTTTTGAAGTGAATTGCTGCACTGAATGAAAACAATTGAAGTGTTGATTTCCCCCGCTGTAGGAAGTACTTTTCCTATTAGTTTGAAATAGCCTTCCTGATAATGTTTGGGGCTCAGACACTCTCTTTTATTTTAAATGAGATAAATACATATTTTTAGAAATGCATTCGCATATCTGATAACTATGCACTCCAGAAATACATATTTTTTCTAAAATAATATGAACAGCAGCCATGCTAAATGTTCTCCTTTTGTTTTCCTGTTTTCATCTCAGGAAGGCCTTCCCAAGGTTACTAGAGAGTACTCCAGCTCCAGATTTGGTGCAGACTTACTTGAGAAGACTTCAGATGACACAAACAGATGACCACAACTGTACATTTACACACAAAACTGACAAATATAATACATATATTGCATATGAGGGTAAGTTTGATGATTTTCAACCTGCTTTGTATTTGTCAGACTCTGTGTTTTGGTGTTCCTTGTGTTTTGCTCCCCATGTGTCTCTATGCCCTTATTTGGTTATTCCTGTCCTAGTTTAGTTCATTGTGTTAATTTGTGTATAGCTGTGTGTTGTCAGTGTCTGTGTATTTATGTGCCTGAGTTCAAGACTTAGTTGTCGAGTCATCAAGTGTAACCCCGTGTCTGCAAGTGTGTATCTTGGTGTCTGCTTCTCTGTTCCATGTGAAGGTTTGGATTAAAACTATCTTCAATTTCAAGATTCAAGTTAGGTGTGATTCCTGCTTTGCAGTCACCCCATTATAGAACAACTAGACCCAGAACAAATCCAAAATAAAGAAAATGATCAGCCCTGAGAAAATCCTCCACCGCCTAATCAACTTGCCCACTCCTCTTCCCCAACCGCATGAGCAATGGTCAGGAGGCCGTCCTTCACTGCCTGGCTCACGCCTTGCCATTTGGCGGAATCCGCTCCTGAGAGTGGCACAGTATGGGGTTCCATCACTGCCAAAACCCCAACAACCGCAGTATGGAGGTAAATCGGGCCAAAATCCCGAAAACGAATCCTAATCCCCATGGGTTCCAGTCCGTGTGGTCTAGGCCCAGAGCCAGATTTGTGGTCCGACATGCCAGTATTAATCCCCGCGGATCTAACCCAACCCCGAATCCAGTTCCAGATTTTCGGCCAGTAGTGCCAGTTCCAGCCCCAAGATTACGGTCAGTCGTACCAGTTCCTGCCCCAAGATTACGGTCAGTAGTGCCAGTTCCTGTCCCAAGATTACAGCCCATTTCTGCTCCGAAAGACTCTAATTTGGTAACCCCTGAGGAGGTCCTGGAGATGTGGCAGGGAAAAGAGTTCACGCTGCCAGTGCCACAGCCAGAGTTCACGCTGCCAGAGCCAGTGCCACAGCCCAAGATCATGCTGCCAGAGTCACCACAGCCAGAGACCACAGCAGAAAAGGGGTTTCAGGGAGTTCCACACTCCCACCCAATGAAACCATCATGGCTGGGGCGTCCCACAACCTTACCTCTAGCCATCCAAGCCAGAACTCCGCCTCGCCCCATGGACCCGTCTGCTTCTCCATGGGCCCAACCTTCCTCCTCTCCTGCAGTTCCCGTCGGTCCGCCAACTCCGCTGGGCTCGATCATCCCCCCGGCTCCAACTTGGTCGGGCGTCGACAATCCGTCGCCTTTGGCTGCAACTCTTCACTCCGTCCTGCCGGCTCAGTCAGGCTCCTCCCTCTGGCTCCGCCTTGGTCCTCTCTCCCTCCTGCTCCGCCCCCTGGATCCCCTTATCTGTGTTGGTTGCCGGCACCATGGATTCCGCCTTGGCCCTCTGGATCCTCGTCGTCGGCCTGGCTCTTCGGCCTGGCTCTCTCCAGCTCCACCCTGTTTACCAGGACGCCCACCCCCCCTCTCCTGGAGGATGGATTTGTGTAATTGTCTCATTCACAAATTCATGTTTTCCGTTATCTGAACTGATTTTCTTTGTGGGATCCCCATCTTAGGTTTATTTGCTAATGTTGCTGTGTCTTATTTTGATCATTGTGGGTATTACAGACTACACATCTTTAGCAAAAGTTTCCTGCAAAAATTTTAAAGCCATTTGTAAATCACAAGTCTTAAATCTTTCATTTGCCTAATTATCCTCCCCCTTGACACATGGCCTTTCCCTTGTGTTAATTTACAATAATGCAAAAAGAAGTGTTTGGGTAAACAGGTCTGCCATCCGGGCTCATCCACACGTCATTCACCACTTAACAGCCAGACTTTTTATTCATTGCTCTGTCTTTGCTCCTGTAGCAAAAAGTCTGCATACTCTGTAAAGATAAAGAATTGTTTTCATCTGTTTGTGTGATATCAAACTGCGTTCTGGCTCCTTTTCCTCTGTCCTGAGCAGCAGCTTCAATGAAAACCCAATGAAAAAATTTTTTTTCTAGTGGCATATCAGAAAGGTTGGGACGTGGTGTTGCTGTCAGACAGCAAAGATGTTCCTCTCAAGCTCCCTCTGTCTGGAATTAAATGGTCATATACCCCTAAGACTGTGTGGTACAAATGTAATGTCTATTGCTCTTTCAATATCTTGACTGTGTGTGGCGTAATTTGAGTCATAGTAAATCACAAACTCTCTCGAGGCCAGCACGGTGAGCTCCGCAGCTACTACTGCCCTTAGACAGAATGGCAAACTTGCAGCAACTTTAAAATGGTTTGTTATAAAAAAAATAGGCCACAGGTCGCAACCTGTCCCCATGAAGTTGCATCAACACATAAGTCAAAAACCCATTTTTTCCATCTGCATGAATGGCCTATGTCGATTTAATTGTCATGTTAACAGAGGCCTTTTCTGGCACTGTCTGGCACTGTCTCCATTCTATTTGTCAGTCTATTTCCATCCCTGTCCTGTGGTGTCAGGCTTCTCAGGGGCTGCTCCTAAATTTTATCATATAGAATAAATGTCCTGCAATACTAACACGTTAAAAAAAATAACAACATTTGTTTGTTGTGATTGGTTTTTCACATTCTTTATGCCCTATATTTGTCATATTTGTCTCTTACTGTCATTAGTTTCGCTACATTCAGATTTCCCCTTTTTGGAAACCCGTTAACCCTAATAATTTTTTTTCCCATTCTTTTGTCGAACACTGTTAATCAGACTAACAGGGGTTCAGTCTATCACCCCAGACCGACAAGGGTTGGAAGCCCCCGCTTCCCAAGTCTACCCCCAAAAATCTTTTTTTGACGGGCTGCGATCAATAGCTAGCTGCCACAATCCTCTGTTTCCTACTTGTTGGAACTCCCCGGTCGCAATGCCTAAAGGTTGCCGCTACTATGTTCTTTCGCACGGACTAATCAAATGCACCCAAGGTGCTTCAGTATCAATGTATCCACCTGATTACACCTAATCGCAATGTAACCCAATCACAGCTAATCGCAGTGTGACCGGTCAGCCGTCAGTATGGTTCGTCCCCTTTTGTCAAATTATATTTTATACCTTTTGTTTCAGAAACGCATTAAATTTATATTTTTTTTAATTTATAATTCAATTTGTTTCTTACCGAGAGTTTTCTGTGCCACGTGTTCTTTTCTGATTCCAGTGGTGTCCCTTCCAGGCCCTCCTCCCTCAAAGCTTATACGGGGTTTAGGGCTGTGACTTCTAAGTCCAGGATCGCTAATCACCGTTCGTACCTTGGTCCAGAAGAAAACATCCAAGGAATCCCAAATCCTCATCGCCAAATTGTTGTGGCAAAAATTCAGAGGCTCTCGACCAAGAAGAAAAATTGAGCAATTGCTTTTTAAAAAGATTTAATATTTGCAAGAAAGTGCACAATCATACAGAAATCTTACCCGCTTTATACCTCTTTGCACACCCACGGTCAAAAACTAAAGACAGCTGGCACTTTCCTTAAAAAGACAGAATCCTTAGAATTAAAATCCTTAGAATGCTTGTCGGTCACAAGCACTTTCACAAGCACAAGTTTAAAAGTACACACAGAGTTCAAATTGAATAATTTCTGAAGAATCAAATGGGTTAATATGGATTAAAATTACAAATACGAATTTTCCGTGCAACAGCATCTTTTTTGATATTGAATCATTACCCTTTAAAAATAAGTGTAGCGCCCCCTAGTGCTAACCAATACCAAAACAGGGCAACTAACATCTACCTAGGTCCCTAATGTGGTATGCCTGGTTTGACTCACAAAAGAGGTAGTCTCAAGTTGAACAGTTGACAATTTTAATGCCTCAGACAAACACAACAGTGAACACAATGCAGTAATGCACCAAGAATGAAAATAAAATAAAACAAAAAAATAGAGCTCTTTCAATAATAAAAGGAGAAAAGAAAATGTCCGTATGAGCTGACACTTAGGAGCTGACACTCAAGGCTCTTTCCCGTTGAGGAGTATATATAGTTCAGCTCAGAGTTCAGTTCCAGATCCTGCTGTGTGTGCACAAAGTCTAATACTACTACCCGGGTAGAGTTAATAGAATAAGGGTGGTCTTATCTGTATCCTGTCTGAACGAAACTAGTCCGATGTCCTCAGTGGCTGGTTTCACGGTTGGCCTCACCGCTCTCCTCACCATCCACCGTCGCTATGGGCTGGGCTCGCCATCATGGATTCATTCCTCTTGTAGTATTACTAACAAAAAAAACCAACCTACACAAGCAGTGTAAAGTAATAAATTATTATGTTCTATCTCTCCATTTCCAACATGAGATCTCATCAACTTAATTCCATCATTTAGTACATCTTACAATGTATGACCAATGGCTTAAGACATACCTTGCTTACTGTAAAACGAAGTAACCAGTGTAATGACAAATGGTATTTTACCACTCAATACCGATCATGAACTGCTACATGTCACAATTTGCACTTAAACTTGATAAATTAATTATTTATCATCACATTTATATGTAACATTTTTCATCCTTAACTGTTTTTTAAGTAACATACATCTTAATTTACACATTCCAACATGAATAAGTTCAAATTATCAATGCTAACCCATTTAACAAGGGTTTAACCAAATTAACTACTGTAGTTGGCTACAAATTATTAATATGCTATTCGTATTTAACTCCATTAACTAGATGTTTTAACAGCAACAGAAATGAATGTATTAAACTTTAGTTTCAACACTTCAATCAAGCTAGGAATTCTCAACAACACAATGCAACTATTGGCTTAACACTTAGCCATTATTGCTTAATGGTTAGCGATTAGCGATTAGCTAGCGATCTTTTAAGAGCATAGATACAATGATATAATGTGTACTAAAATACACTGAAACATTGAAATCATCCTTATAACCCCGATTGGTCTTTTTTTAGGTTAAGTTTCTGACTTTTACGATGTCTTTTCCGGCTCAATGTAGTTAGCAACAAGCTGGTGTAAGAATGTTTAACTCACCGGAGTTTCGAACAACGACAACCTGACTGAGGCTGCTCCTCACGTGCTCACAGTTGACGCTCTACTAATAAACGAGTTTGTCAGTATAGATACATGTATATAATATAAGTTTTACACTTTTATGTTGCGTTACATACCAGCTCTTGTTCACAGCTTGCACACAACCTCTGGAAGGGATCTACCACACTATGAAAACTGCGCGTAGCGCCCTCTAGTGTACTCTACACCTCTAAACAACCTGTATGGTTTTAGAAGCCTTATGTTTCATATGGGTTACACCCTCCCCTCTTGACTCTGCATGGGTCCCTTCATGCTTGGATATAGGGTCCCTTTGGAAACTATCATTACTCACAACGATGTTGATTGCTTGGTTAAAGCTCTCTAACAGACTCTGGGCAAGGGATATTAGCGGTTTCCCCAATTGAATGTACTGGAAGCGATCTGGTGGTCGCCTTGCCCTCTCAGATTTGCGTGTAGGGTCATCTGTCTCTCCATTCTTAATATCTTCATTTTCCCCTGATTTTTCAGTTGTCTCATAACCTTGTGTCTTAGGGAACTCGGTTTGTAGAACTCCATCATCAGCTTCTCCATTTCCAGTGTCCTCTAGACTAACAGGAAGGACATCACTGTCGTACTCAATAGCCGCTGGGATTACATCCATCATGCTCGGTGAAGTTACATCCATCCCCATAGCGGTTTGCTCATCTATAATCTTCGGCTCTTCTCCCGGAATCATCTCAGGAGGTGTCCTATCAGATTCCGCAGGTGACTCAGGGGAACTGCTTACAATAGGCTCATCCTGAGGCTGGGAGTCAAAGGAGGTCATTGGCATGACTGGTAGCTTACTACCCCCAGTGGCTGAAGTTAAAGTGGTTTGCTGTCTCTTGGGGACTTCATATACCTGGAAAAACCTGTCCTCAGGAATGACAGACAGCTGGGTAGGACAAAAGGGTGAATCATCCTCAGACTCGGAGTGCTCTTCGAGTGGCTGAGGTTGACTACTCCTAGTTCTTGGCCGACTGGTCTTTGGTTCAGGCTGTTCCGGTTCCTCCGTTTCTGATAAATCACCGCAAGGGAGTAGAAGATCCCTATGTAAGGTGCGACTGGGACCATCCCCGTTCAGGGGTTGCACTGTGTACACAGGTAAGTCACCCATCTTTTTTTGAACTTTGTACATAGTGGGCTCCCACTTATCTGCAAGCTTGTGCTTGCTTCTAAACCTCAAGTTCCTCACTAACACTTGGTCACCTTCCTCTAGAGTTGATTCTCTCACGGCTTTGTCAAAGCGACGTTTGTTTCTCTCAGCAACCTTTTGCGAATTCCCGGTGGCAATCCTATAACTCTCCTCAAGACGTGCTTTCAAGTTTCTCACATACTGGGAGTGAGATTTAGGAGCACCATTTTTAACAGGTAAGCTAAAGGCAATATCTACTGGTAACCTCGGCTGCCGCCCGAACAGCAACTCATACGGGCTGAAACCGGTAACCTCGTTCCTCGTACAATTATAGGCATGAGTTAGGGGTTTTACATAGTCACGCCAGTGATTCTTATCCTTTTCCCTCAAGGTCCCTAACATGCCTAGCAGGGTTCGGTTGAATCGTTCGACCGGGTTTCCCCTCGGATGATAGGGGCTTGTGCGTACTTTGGTAATGTTGGCTAGGGTACAGAGCTCTTTGATGAGTTGAGACTCAAAGTCCCTGCCTTGATCACTAAGCAGACGCTCTGGAAACCCGTAGTGCACTAAATACTGCTCCCACAGACACTTTGCCACTGTTGTAGCCTTCTGATCCTTGGTTGGTATGGCAACAGCGTACTTGGTAAAGTGATCTGTTATGACTAAGATGTCTTTCGTGTTGTGACTGTCAGGCTCCAAAGATAAAAAGTCCATGCATACCAATTCCATGGGACGGCTTGTCTGGATATTCACAAGAGGCGCTGATTTTTCAGGTGGTGTTTTTCTTCTTACACAACGCCCACATGACTTGATCTTTTTCTCCACATCAGCAGCCATCTTAGGCCAATAAAACCTCGATCGGACCAAGTCGAGAGTTCTCTCCAGACCCATATGCCCCATATCATCATGGAGACATGTAAGGATAGTGGACCTTAGGGGCTCTGGAACCACAAACTGGTAAGTAATGTCGTCTTCTGATCGGCGGGTTCTGTAGAGCAGGCCATTTTTCATCTCCAACCGTTTCCATTCCTTTAACATTAATTTAAGTTCCAGAGAATCGGAACTGGAATTGGGATTTGCTCCATCTCCAACCTCTAACAGGTTGACAACCTGACCAATGACTGGGTCAGACCTCTGATGTTGCTGGAGTTCGGCCTCGCTGTACGTAGGTAGAGTAGAACAACCCACTGCTTCCTCATCTGCATAGATGTCAGGCACTGCATCCGTGTGAAGGGCAAGGGACTCTACCAAGGTGATAGAAGGTAGGTTGTTATCAGCCTTACTTAAAAGATGACGGTGCCACAAAATATTAACTGTGTCAGCTGGAATGTCTGTTTGGGCAGGGATTGAAGACAGATGGTGAGAAGCAAACTGTTTAATTCGCTCTCTTTCTTCATGAGAAACATGGTCATCGGCCAGAGGGTCACAGGGCCGTCTGGAAAGACCATCTGCGTCTTGGTTGTTTTTCCCAGCCCGATACTTTATGTTGAAGTCGAAGGTAGAAAGTGAAGCCAGCCAGCGATAACTGGCGGCATCTAGTTTAGCGGATTTCAGTACATATGTCAACGGATTGTTGTCTGTTACTACCGTGAATGTGTTTCCATAAAGGTAGTCGTGGAACTTTTCCACAATGGACCACTTCAAAGCTAGAAATTCCAGCTTATGGGCTGGATACCGCTTTTCACTTGGTGAAAGCCCTCTGCTAGCATAGGCGATTACTCTCATTTCACCATCCTGTTCTTGGTACAGGGCAGCCCCTAGACCAGAAGTGCTCGCATCCGTATGGAGGACGTAAGGTAGTTTTGGGTTAGCAAACCCAAGTACTGGTGAGGAGGTGAGTTTGTCTATAATTGCCACAAAAGCTTCTTGGCAAGCAGGTGTCCACCGGTCGGCGAAGGGTTCTTTGGGATTGAAGAACCTCCCAGGGCATGGTGTCACTTTCCTACCCTTCCTGTAAGGTGGGTAACCCCCGGTGAGGTCATTCAAGGGTTTGACTAATTTGGAATAGTCCTTTATGAACCGGCGATAATACCCTGCGAAACCTAGAAAGGACTTGAGCTCGCTGAGGGTTTGGGGTCTTGGCCAAGTACGGAGTGCACTGACCTTTTCGGGATCGGTCTCCACTCCTTTGCTGGAAACAATGTGCCCCAGATAGCGCACTGAGCCTTGGAAGAACCGACACTTAGCTGGAGAAAGTTTCAAGCCATTTTCTCTCAATTGCTGAAGGACATGTAAAAGTCTGGTTTCATGTTCTTCTAATGTACTTGAAAACACAATGATGTCATCCAAGAATACGAGTACTTCCTTCAGATGAAGACTGCCCATACACCGCTCCATTAATCGTTGGAAAGTACTAGGAGCGTTGGTGATGCCTTGGGGCATACGGTTGAACTCGTAAAAACCCAAAGGGCACACAAAAGCAGTCTTGGGCTTGTCACGTTCCTCCATCTCAATCTGGTAATAGCCAGACTTGAGATCCATTACTGAAAACCACTTGGATCCAGCAAGGGCTGAGAACGCTTCCTCAAGGTTAGGGAGAGCATATGCGTCTCGTATCGTCAACGAATTTAACTTGCGATAGTCAATGCAAAGGCGGACCTCTCCATTCTTTTTTCGAACCACCACGATTGGCGATGAGTAGGGGGACTCTGATTCTTGAATCACTCCTGCATCCAGGAGTGTTTTCAGATGTTTCCTTACTGCCTCATAGTCATTCGGGTGAATCGGTCTAGACTTTTGTTTGAAGGGTGTGTCGTCTTTCAGGTTTATGTGGTGCTTAACTTTGGATGCGTGTCCAAAATCGAGATCATTTTGGGCAAAAACATCAGCATAAGCATGTAGACTCTGGGTTATCCTATCCTTCCATTCTTTTGGAAGAGGGGAATCACCAAAGTGAAATGCTAGTTTTTCCTTGGTAGGTTCAATGACTGACTGAGAAGCGGCAGTGCAACATTTCGCAGGGTGAGCATTTTTGTTTGAAGCCTTTGAACCGTCATAGATCTCCTCTGGAGTGAAAAGTTCAGCAAGGACACAGTTGGAGGGGAGCGTCACGTCATGCTCAGTTTCATTCCTGATCCACACAGGTAATTTGTGGAGGTTCTGCCTAGGCAAGGTGATAAGACAGCACTCCACAAAGATCCCACCTGGCAGGATGGATAATGTTGGCTGTTCAACCACTGCGCATTCTCCAAGGGAACTAGCCTTGACATTGCCCTCCAGAAGAACTCTCCCTTGTGCAGGTATCACTGGCTGCACTTTATCGTTAAAGGTCACTAAACCCATTCTCCCTGATGAGCTCACTTCACTCCTGAGCTTAAGGGTGCGAAGAAGTTGTCTATAGCCATAGACAGAAGACAAGTCGTTTAGGTTTTTTCCGTGACAATGTTCATCATACAAGACATCAAGTGCATTTGTCCCAACCAATACAGGTAAGTCATAGTTAATACGTAAGTCTGGGACTACTAGCGCTAAAGTAGAAACTTCAGGCTCAGTTTCAACAAGACTCTTTGGAAATTTGAGGATGATTGGTACGTAGCCTAAGTACGGAACACTTTGGCCACTAGCACCCTCAACATCCAGACCGTCAATGGGCTGAATGGGGTGTTCTGACAGATTGCCGTTATAGAAGGCAGCAGATACAGTAGTCACCTGAGACCCAGTGTCAAGGAGGCAATTACAGTTAACCCCTGACACAATAACATCAGCTGTACATTTCTGTCCTACAAGTCCTTTAGGTAGCTTAATTTGACGCTCCACTTTGTGAGGGTTACTGAAAGCTTTAGTCAAGGGTTTTATTTTGGGACATTCATTTGTTATTTCAGTTCCTGATAGTCCCTCCTCAGAAACTGAGTTCAGTTTAAATCATGCCTGTTTTGTTCTTCCCAGGCTTGTTGTTTTTGTCTCAACTCTTTACGTTTTAGCTCAACTAGCTCACGGTTTGGTTCGTTACTGCAGGAGGACGCAATGTGGCCCTCCTCTCCACACTTAAAACAATACCCTGGGCGAGGCTTTCTTGTGAGCTTTGACTCACCTGAGGATGAGGATTTTTCTTCAGATGATGCCTTGGTTTTAGACTTTAATTTCTGGCCTGGCTTAGCAGAAGCCTGTCTTGTGTTGCTGCTTAAAGATACTTTCAAAGAAGCTATTTGGGCCTGTAACTTTGCAAGTTGCTTTTCCAGCTTAAGTGCATTGATGGGGGATGTCCTATCTGCAGTGGCCTCTGTGTTTATGTCATCAGTGACAAGGTCTCCTACTGAAAGAGAATTGGACTGGGCTTTAGATTTAGGAACCCCTAAGTGCTGTCTCATGCGGCTGGACTTAGCAGCTTGACGGTCCTCCTCAGTACGTAGTAAAAGAAGTAACTCAGCAAATGGAGGCGGATCGTTTTTCCTCTGTTCAAGCTGGAGACTTGTGATCAGGCTGTTGTTCCAGCAACCTCTACAGAATTGCCTCAGCAGTTGACGCTCTGACTCACTGGCCGCAATGCCACCTCTTTTGACTACTTGACTCAAGGCGACCTGTAGACGTTGCAGGTACCCAGATGGCCTTTCACCTGAGTTCTGATTGGTGTTCAGGAATTTAGCAAAGAGTTCATCCCCGTCGTCGACAGTACCATAGGCGGAGTCGAGAAGGCAAAGGTAGTCATGGGGGGTAGAATTAGGCCCAAGGTGCTTAACCACATTAGCGGCAGGTGGAAGAAGGCTCTCCACTATCTTCCTGACAATATGGTTGCCAGACACGGTGACATCGTTGAGGTGGAACTCAACATTGCTGCGCCATGTGTCATAGTCAGACTCCAGATAGGGACTTGGGACCTTTCCTGAGAATGGTCTGAGTTTGGAATGGCCATGATACTGAGAAGGTATGTCGCTATTCTTGATGACATGTTCGACCACTACCTTCTGCACTTCTGGAGTAATGAGTTGCTCTGAAGGTAAGTGAAGGATTCGCTTCCCATATGAGGGTGATGGTGATGCCCCTGCACCGGTAGCAATTGGAAATAAATCATTTGCAAGGGGGTGAATCACACCACCTCTTTTTTCCACAGGAGGTTGGTTAACATTGGCAGGGGGTTCAGTTTGGTCTGGGCTACTAGCAGGCTGGGGTTCCTGGCTAACATTAGATTCAGTTGTGTCATGGCTCTGGGTAGACTCCTGAATTCTAACTAGCTCATCTATCAAAACCTTCTCAAAGTCTGCTCCACTTAGCTTAGCAATATTCCTCAGCTCAGTTAAATAAGACTGGGTTAAGCTTGAACTTTTGTCAGCAGCATACAGCTCCGAGAGGGGCCGAATATGGTGGACCACATTTGGATTACTACTGGGTCTTTTACACGGCAAGGTTTCCCGAAGGAACTGAACGGCGTCGCCTGACTTGAATTCCACAATGGCTGTGTCTTTAAATTGGGGCTCAGAGCTAGCCATTGGAATTATCCTTCCAATTAAACCAAACTGCCCTAAATACTCCATAACCTCATCGTCTGCCTCATCACCAGTTACACCTCCTACTAAGACAGAATTAGGTACTTTTACGTTTTGGGACTGAATTACATCCATATTCACCCTTTAACAGAGAGATAAATTCAGGCAAATTACCAGTGTTCACAGAGGGAATGCAATAGAAGTGCCAAACTGTTCAACTTTTACTAAATAAGGACTCAAAACCACTCCTGGCTGGCTCGCCAAGTTTGTGTAGCGCCCCCTAGTGCTAACCAATACCAGAACAGGGCAACTAACATCCACCTAGGTCCCTAATGTGGTATGCCTTGTTTGACTCACAAAAGAGGTAGTCTCAAGTTGAACAGTTGACAATTTTAATGCCTCAGACAACACAACAGTGAACACAGTGCAGTAATGCACCAAGAATGAAAATAAAATAAAACAAAAAAATAGAGCTCTTTCAATAATAAAAGGAGAAAAGAAA